>APFE031655127.1:468-82356 GCA_000404065.3 Pinus taeda
GGGTTGTCTTCTTTCCAAAAGCTTTCTCTCTTTCAGCAATTTTTTTCACAAGAGAGTCAAAGGTAATGTCTTTAAGATTTCCATTTGCTTGCAATGACTCAAGATAATTGAAGTATGATAACGTTCCTTGAGAAAAATGATAAGAGGAATATCCAAATCAATTTTAGTGGCTTGGATATCATGCATTATAGACTTTACTTCGAATGCAAGAGCAAGAGGATCATTATTTTGCAATTCAAGAATGAAGAGTTTAATCACGAGTTGAACAACTTCAAGTGCAGAATGTGAGTCATAAAGTTCTTTCAGCTTTTGTAAGGCCTCGAAAGTAGTTGAAAATGGTGTAATATGGCGAATCGCCTCTTCACTTATAAATGTTGCAATTAATGCATAGGCTTTACTGTTCTTATTTTCCCAAATGGCGAGCTCTTTGTCTAAGGTAGGTTGTTTTGGTTGTTTGTCTCCATCTCCAATGCACACTCCTTTCCACAACTCATTGAAAATGAGGGTGTGTTTATCATCCGGGACCACTTAGGATATTTCTCCTTACCAGTGAGAAATATTCCCACAATGGATATGATTGAACGCATACTATAACAAAAAGTTTGCTGCAAAATTTTTTTTTTACTCTAGCATTCAATATATGGTCAAACCAGCGATCATTGTAATACACCAAGACTGTATATTAAGGCAGCGTAAATACAATATATGGGGTAGCGTTCAATAGAATTAATGTAAATAATGTGATTAATAACAACACTAGCTGATACAAGAACTGATACCAGCGTTCAATATATGGGGAAGCATTCGACAGACTTCAGACTTCGATAGCAGCATTCAAGAAATTATTCAAACAGATGGGAATCACACTATCGCACCATAAAAAAATCCATATGCATCATACATACCAGTCACAGGTTTTGTTTTTCACTCATACTTGAACCACAACCAAACAATCTACTCTGAAACATAACTTTCCCATCGATTTCTCAATGCACATTCTTATTACAACAGTCATTCAATATATTTGAGTCCTTAAATAGAAAATATGGTCAAAAGGAAACCACTTTCCATCCTCTAGGATGAAAACACCGAGATCAATAGAGGTAAAAGCACTGTTACCAAATCTGTCGGCCTCAAGGCATTCAACGCCTTCAATTGTGGCACACGGGTTCCATTACGGGTTAACGAACAAAATAACAATGGGTAGAGTTAACAGATATCAGCAGCATAAACAAATATATGGAATAAACTCAAGGTAATATGGAGTAGTGTAAATGTATGGGCAGCATTAACATCAGCGATGATACTAACAACATAAACAGATATATGGAAAGAAGGCAATCTGAATGTAAACCCAAGAGCTCTTATCATTGCCCACATGCCATGACCATCCGATTCTATCAATCACAAACATTATCTTAACCTCACCTCATCTCCATGAAACCACTAGAATCAATGCTCGCTCGCTTCTCTCTGCCTGCCTCCAACGGCTACGACTGTCAAATACTCCAACGCCTTTGACAACGTCCAGAAGGTATTTCAGAATGTGAGCAGAGTAGCGTATGGTGAATATGAATAAAAATGGTCAGAGAAGAGGGTGCAAAAAAAATGGTAATGGCAGAGAGCCGAGAAAAATTGATACAAGGAGTTACAACTAGTTTTAGGAACCTGGGAGCTCTGATACCATGTCAGGGCAGGTAGTAACTCCACAAAATTAATTCATATTATTCCTTTAGGTAGGTCTTTATTATATACATGAGGGAGATTGTTCACTTCATCTCCTAATGACTGTTCATATTTCTTATTATTTATTTACATCAATTGTATTTATTCACCCAATCCTAATGATTAGGTGTCAACAAAATCCTTCGTAGATCTTATGGTTACTTACTAAACACTCAAAAATTGTTTTTTTTTTTGGAAACATTGAAGGATAAAGCTCTTAAATGGTTCATGAGTTTAGGGACTAATTCAATAAGATCATGGAATGATATGAAAAAAGATATTTCTAGAAAAATATAAAGATCATGATATTAAAGAAGAAATCTTTAGAATGAATAAAAAATAAGAAGAGAGTATAGAGGATCTAATAGATAACTTCATGTATAATGTTAAGAGGGAAAAGCAACATCATTTAGGATATGACACACTAAAAACCCTCTTACTTAGAACAATTAGGGATGAGTGGATTGATCTCCTTTATCTCATGAGTAGAGGTGATGTATACCAATTATCATTTGAAGAAATTTGTGAAACATGCAAACACATATCAAGAGGAAGGGAAAGAGTAAGTCAATCAACATCAAGATCGGTAAGTCAAGCTAAACTTGGAAATTTGTTTGATAGCTTTAAAACATAAATTCTTAGCAATCTAAGTGAACAAGTAGGAATTTTAAGAATACAAAATGAGCATAAAGAAGATGTTGATATTTTTTTGTCCATGCCAAATCACATGATGTTAAATTTTGCTCCTCATTACCAAGGTTGAAGGAAGTTTACCAAGAGGACAATGGAGTAAGTCAATTACCAATGCAATTATGTTATCTAGCTCGAATAGGACCATAGCAGCCTATTCAACCTGATATGATTCAAGAGCCTAATTCACAGTTTCAAGCTTAATCACATACATCTAAAAGTAATTGGAACACACCCTTTCCTCAGCAACATTAGCGATCTCAACCCCAAAACCAATCTTGGCAACAAGGTTGGCAAGGAACTTATGTGATCCATCCACAATATTCTCAATATTTTCCTCAATATCCTCCATACCTAACTCCATGTTATCCCTACCATCCACCTCTACCACAACCCCAACCACATCCATCTCAAATATCCACTCCCACTCATCTACCTGTACCACCATTTCCAAACCCACACAATGAAGTAGCTCAACTCACTTACAATATTGAGGTACAACACTTCAAAACATCTCCTTTTGATTTAAATGGTATTCACCATAGCGCAGGAAGAGTATTGCAAAAAATAGATTCTCTTGATATCATTGAAGGACCACATCCAGAAGAAGAAGATTCAAATGATAATACCAAAGGATCATGGGCTACATTTTATGAAGAGAAGACATCAAAATCATAGACTGAGAAAGCTCCCTCATAGTTACCATCAAGTCTTCCATGTGTTCAAGAGAACGATCAACAAAAAGAGAAATATTTAAAGGTCATGGAAGAAGAAGACATCCAAGATGATGCAAATCAACAAGTGGACCAGGGGCATCACAACTATATTGAAATATGGTTCTAGAGAGTCATTAAGTTACAGCAACACCCTCTTCTTCAACGGTGCTTGATATCATCCAAGTTAAATCATTTGGTCTCTTACATTCAGGTACATGTCAAAGAATATGTTTTGAGCCTATACATGATTTTATCTGTCATCCAATTATGCAAGTGGCTCCATTGGAAGTATTATTATACTTGAAATTGATTTTGTTTTTCAAGTAGAGTAGGGTAAAAAAATAAAAATGAAAAATAAGAGAAAAAATAAAAATCTTAAGTGAAAACCTCCTTTGAGGTGCCTGAGATTGCCTCATTGATTGAAAACCTCCATGAGGTGGTCAATGGGTTGGAAAAAGGAGAAAAAAAGAGAAAAAGGTAAGGTCCTAGGTGAAAACCTCCTTTGAGGTGCCTAGGTAGACCTACTAGTTGAAAACCTCATTGAGGCAGCTAGTAAGCTTAGAAGAAAAAAGGGAAAAAATAAAAAAAATATTTGCTCCATGTATCTCTCTCATGAATGCAGGTGCTCTCCAACATCTGCAAGCAACAAAAAAAAAGTCGGTACCAAAAGAAAAAAATTGATCAAGGCTAGTCAAAAGAAGTTAAATTTTGACTTTATCCTCATTTTTTCAAATGATCAAGAAGGGCCAAGGCCATGCCAATCCATCACCCTTATCTATTTCCACCATCCACCCATCACTTCCAAGCTTTTCCCATTCATTTTCCTTGCTTTCCTAAAATACTATAGGAATGTTATGTTTTACTACAGGAAACAGAAATACATAGAGCATAAATTATTTTTACCATATCTTGAAAACCATGAATGCATTTGTCAAGTTGTTTCAAGGGGAGTTGCATATGGATGATGGTAACATGATCAAGCAATTTCAACAAATTCCAGTACACAGTTTTCGAGAAATCGACTTCCATCACCTACAACTATTTTTGAATTTTCTCGATATTTGTGCATCCATTTAAAAAGATGTTTGATGGGGAGATGAATATGGATGAGGGTAACATGTCCAAGAAATGTCAACAAATTCCACTACACAATTTCCAAGAAAATGATCTCTATCAACTTCATCCATTTTTATTTTTTCTTGATATTCGTGCATCCCTTGGCCAAACATTTTGTATGGGGAGGTTCATAAGGATTATGGAAACATGCTCAGAAAATTTCAAGTCAATCCATTCTACCGTTTGGGAGATACGGACAAAACAAGGAAAAACTGATGTTTCTTGTAGTACTACTACTCGATGTCCTAGTTCTACTATAGGATGCCATGTTTTACTACAAGAAATAGGTCGAAAGCTTAGGAGATGGTAGGAAAGTTATATTGAAGTGTGGGAAAGGTGTCTAATGGTGGAATAAGGTATAGAGAAGGTGAACATCTCCCATGGACAAGCCCATCACTCCAAGAAGGCTGGATTTGACTAGGATAGATTGCTCATGGTAACTGGAAGACAGAGATTTAGAATCACCAAGCTATGAAGACTTGTGTAGAAGAGAACAAAGGAAATTATCACCTCGAGAGGACCATGGATCAATCATCAACTCAACAACAGCATACATGTCTCTCCAACAACCATCAGGTAGGTATAGGTATACAATATTCTTGACCTCTTCTCTTGAGCATATTATAGTTAGAAATTTGTTGTCAATGCATGAGAGATGAGTTTTTATAAGCTAAGGATGGTTCAGCAGTCTCAACCACCTTCAACTAGTTAATTCCAACTCACTCCTTCACTCATGCAATGTGGAAAAGCCACATTATGAAGGGTGATGATTTCAAGGAATGGGGATAATAGTTAAAAGAGGAAATTTTTGGAAAGGCCAAGTCACCAAAGCACTCCAAGTCCTCCATCCACTTCATATCCACTATCTACCCATCATTCATCCATCCCATTTAAAAAGAAAAAAATTAATATTTTTTTCAAGAACAAACCCTACACCCTGTCTCACTCTGAAAATTTTTTGAAAAAATACACAAAGCACATCCTCTCCATTTTCTCAAACCTACACTACTCCCTTTGAGCCCTAACATCATCCTCTAACCCCTCTACAGCATTTCTCATCACTCCCATACAGTTAGAAGACCATGAAAGAGAAGGAATGACTGCTACAGGAAGGAAAAATGTTGCTACAAGAAGGAAGAAAGGAACAAATTATGCTAAAACCCAAAATGGCAATGCCTAAGAGAGACCTAATCAAAATAGAAAACTCCAAGCCCATTAGGCAATCATCTAGGCCAAAAAAGAGAAGAAGAAGGCAACAAAATTCAAGAAGGCATCCAATATTGAAATAGAAGTCAAACTATAGTGATAACAAAAGACTTTCCAAGAGGTCTCTAATCTCTTTCTAGCTTTTTCCCAAGGCCTAAAGATGTTATAGAAATGGGAGAAAGGAATGGAAGTCAAGTTGAGCACCTACCCTAGGCTTAGACTATCATTTCTGCTCAAAACAAGTTTAAACATGGTTTCCTATAGTACTATAGGAATTGGTACAAGGTTTCTTGTAGTACTACATGAACCACTACAAGGTTTCATGTAGTTTTTACATTAATTACTATAGGATGACCTAGTTCTCATCTAAAGGCATTTTGAAGATTTCAGAGATGTTCAAATGGTGGAACAAGGTAGAAGAAGGTTGGAAAAGGATGTGGAAGGCCTTGCCAAACTCAAAAATAATCAAGAACCCATCTTGACTAAGGGGGAGAAAGCAAGTTAATGGTCTCAAGAAACACTATGATTTTTTCTATATACAAACAATTTAGGAAAAATCAGTGAAAATGGAATGAAGGTTTCAAGGGAGAGGATATGAATGAAATGGATCTACAAGCAACAAAGTTCACTTGCAAAGAGGAAATTTATGTTTTTTCTTGAAATACTATTAAACATTCATGAAAAGAACAACTATATTTGATTTATTGTCCTTGCAGAACTTACAGCCAAAATTCTTAAGGGAAAGGACCGAGGAATGCACAAGAGAGAGGCCACCAAGGTCATGAATGAGGCACAATGAGGTCACTAAGTTTCTCAGAGGATGAGCAACACTTTTAGCAGGGGGGTATGATGGGCCTCTAAATTAGACATGACTTAATGCCCATATGACCATCCTTCAACACATTAAACCTCTCTTTTTGCATTAGATAATGTATTTTTAACTTTAATATGTTCATTAGGAAGGTTTATGGATAATTGCATATTTGTGCCTAATATTATTTATTTTTGTGGAATATTGTGAGAATATTGGGCAGATTATGAATATTTGGAGGAGATAATTTAGGGACTTGCTCCCTACTATATGAGGATCGATATTAAATAATAAATCAACAAGATATTCTAGAATCATGGCATAGATTAAGGAGATCCAATGATTGAGAAAATCTTGAAATGTGTTCCCCGCCATTTAATGCAAAATCATAGTATTGGGAGCCAGATCCACCAATCAAGGGATTTTGGTGGGGAAAGATTCCTCCTTTCATGGGGAATGATTCCTAATCATTTTCTATAAGTACCAAGTCGAATTTTCCTCTAGGGGTGTATTTTTATTAGTCTTCTTGTGGAGAGAACTCGTATTTTTGTAGCTCCATTGTATTTTCTTGCAAGAATGTAATTGTATTGATAGAAATAATGAAGATTGGTGCCATGTTTAGCTTCTAAATCTTGGTCTCCTCCATAAGACTCTGATTTTCCTTGGGCTTTTCCATCACAAGAGCCTCATAGCTCTTTTATATCATTTACTTTTCTTATTTTCACTCCTTATTCACACGCATATCTTGTTCTTGTCTTTTTTCTATTTCTGCATTTATTGTTAATGATTTCTTGTTGTAGGATTGCATTAAATGGTTGAAGTAAGCTATTGTGTAGGATCACAAGAATGATTTCATCCTTGGAAAAAAATTTGAAGGTCATAGTAATCATTGAGCTACTTGGATTAGTTTGCTTATTCCCAAATCTAGATTTCTGGAAATCTTTGTGGAAAACAACAATAAATTTCTGCTATTTTTTAAAGCCTGCTAAGGAGATTCAATCAAGTTTATTCCACTTTCAATAGATCAGAAAAAAAATTATATTTAACAACAAAAATTACCCCATTTCATTTGTACTTTATTAGGTTAGGCATTTGATAGATTTACTAGCTTACTAGTTCTCGATTTCTAGATTTTAGACTAGTAATTTTCTACCATTTTTTAGGATGAGTTAACAGAGGTGTTTTTGAGTGATTCCACTTGGAATGGAGACCTAAGACATACTAGTCAATAAAAAAAAATTTCCAATCCAATTTGGATTTTATTTTATTTTTCATTCGGTGAATTATAAATCCCTATAGCAAATCTGATGTTTCTTGTAGTAGTACTACAAGAAACCATGTAGTAGCCTTCCAACATGCATATACTTGTCCATATTTGCTCAAGAAGCTTGGTTATTTTACCTTAGGGTTGAATCAAGGCCCCTACACTCTAAATATATGATTAGGGGAGACTAAATACCACTTACGACTTACCTCTTTACCCATGCAAAACATTTTAGCAATTTGGGTTAATGGACAAATTTATGCATTGGATAATACAATGATGATTTTCTTGAATTCCACATCCAATGAAATCAATTAATGGATCTAAAATCTTTGAAATGTAATGGTTTACATTTAGTTCATGATCTTCACTTTATGCAATTAGAATAGGTTTCTTTCCATGTACTTTCTTTCTTGCAATAGGTTATTAAGGTTTCTATTTTGAGCATTTCATTTTCTACAATTAATTTAGGATTTGATTTCAGTACATGCATTGCATTACATCATGACATCAAAGGAAGGACACATTGTATATTTCATATATAGTTCCGATACCTCTTAATTTTGGACAAACCCCGGGTTGATAATTAGAATTGGTAGCATTGGGAGTTGCAGCATTCTTGTTGCAATATCGAGGCTCGTCAATCACAAAACCAAATCAAGCATGGATGCCTCATAATTCCCTCACCATCCCTTGAGGGTTTTTCCTATCTCCACCCACTTATTGAGGGATTCTCAGAGAAAATAATCTCCACCTCCAAACCTTGGGATTTTCTTGATACCACCTCACTTGGATCTAAAAACTTTAGGCAATCCAAAGTTCAACCAAGAATCTCATCACACCATGACTATCTAGAAATGGCAACTAAAGTCTAAAACCATTGTCAAAACCTGATAAAATCCATGTCAATGACAAAAAATGAACCAAATACACACATGCCTATACGATGAACATCAAAACCAGCTAGGAAATCACACATGCAACATGTCACCTGCAAGTATTTTTTATGATACTACCTTATCCAACCTTTCCTTGCTTGATCCTTTCTTTCCTTTTCTTTTTTTGTCCGTCCTTTTCTTGCTTGCTTTCCTTCTCCTCTCTTAGACATTCCAAAACAAAAATAACAAAAGGCTGACAAATGTTGTGAATTAAGCCTTGTAAGCCTTTTTATCATTGAATTCTTTATTTTAATCAATTTCCTCTATTTTTCCTTCTCACATGAAACTTGTGACCTTTCACCTTCCTTTTCTCCTATTTTCCATTATTTCATAAATGAAATGCCAATAATGCATTTTGGTCTTTTCAATGCCTTTTTCAATTTCCCCTTAGCCATAATAAACAACAAGTGATGCCCACTAGGATTTTTTTCCAAACAATCAACTTGGAATACATGTCCCATGACCTTGGTCTTATTTTTCCTTTATTAACTTTATTACATGAGCTTTTAACCTAGGGTTGTTACCACAGCCACATACTTACTGGATGCAATTTGTGCACAACAGCAGTTCCCTAGCATGCACTAGACATGGACATCATGAGAGATTATGGTTATGCTTCGAAGGTTTAACAGACCTCTAGATCAAGGTCAAGCTTTGATGCCTGCTCTAAGGGTTTACTAGTGCACTTCAGGGTCCTACCCCTTCTGAGATTGGGTTATAGTTTAATCAATGGGTTTCAAACCCATGGGCCTTCCCTTCCTGTGGGTAGGGAATTCCTCCCATGGCTGCACAGGCACTCCGATTCCCATTACTTATCATGGGCTTGGCATGATTTTCCAAGAGGTTTCCACCTCTGGTGCTACATGCCAATAGTGCCAAAATCCATGTCAAGCCTACATGCGGCGCCATGGCACCATTACAGGGTTTTTGGGGCCTTTAGCTACTGTTACACAACATTTTGTCACTGTTCCTGTACTCCCCATCCACGATCCTGGAGGACCTCTACAGTGAACCCAACATGCTTTCCCATCATGAACAAACTCCCAATATGTCCCTCTTCATGAACAGAATAATTCATCTTTGCATCATTTCCCAAGAATCTTCCTTATATCCTAGTTTACAAGACTAGCGCTATAGACCAACTTCCTCCTCGCACTGTATGGAGAGACTGAGCCCTTTTTTAGTCACGTTGATCCCATTTTGGAAGGTTTTTTAAATAAGGAGTCGAAGCTTTCATGTCTAGAATCTTTGTAATGGAAGTCTGGTAGATGGTTGGGCCGAATAGAGCCGACGAAGTTAGTTTCAACTCCTTTCCCCTATTAGGATGGAACAACCTCAAGAGATAGGACCTTCTCCCATGATAAGAGGAACCATCTCCCATCCATTCAAGCTATATAAACCTCTCTTTTTCACAAGAAAAAGTTAGTTGGAGTTTTGGAGTAAGTTTGAATAATCAACAAATCATCTATAGCTTGTATTTTTCTAGTGTATGTTTGAGGGAGAATATTGTGGTTTTGGTTTGGTTTGTGACTAGAGGGAAAGAGGCCTTAAAACTTCCATTGTAGGGGCTATCCATGAAGTGCTAGAAGAAGTGTGGGAACTTGGATACATCGGAGGAGACCAACAATGTCAAGGCACAGTTGTAATCTCTTTCTGATATATATAAATGCAACTATTGATTGATTTGATCCTACATGAAGTTTGATTTTACATATTTATGGCTTAATGTTCCTTGACCTATGAAGTAGGATGAATAGAATATTGTAATCTAGCACATTTTTTATTGTTGTTGTTTGCTTGTTTCAGGTATTCGAAGGAGGGAAATGGAAGATAGTTGGAGTGAGGTAGGATCATCACCAAGAGGAATAGTGTTCTAAGAGGTAGGCCCTATTAATTGGTTCTAGCTTAAGGAGATTTTCCATAGATTGTTTGCTTGTGGCTAGACCTGCTCTCTTCGGCTAGAGGAATTATTTCTGTCCACAATGAGAATTTACCTACAGCACAGCTACTTGTAGGGACGCACAAACCTCATTGCCAAAATCCTTATGGCGGGAATGATGATTGTTGCAAGTGAAAGGTTGGAGGCCATTTAGGTGAGGCATCTAAGTGCTCTAGCCCAAGGGTAATCCTCTATTGCATGGAAAACAAGCTTGCCTTATGGAATAATGGCTTGTAACCAGGAAAAAAATGTATGTAAACAAATGCAGACCCTGCTACTTATGGCTCTTCCATGCATTCTTTGCATTGATAAAAAGGGTCTCTAAAACCACCATTCATTTTAAGTTAATTTATGATTTATCATGACTCTGGCCACAACCTATGATAAAGTCTAATCTTATATTATTAAGTTATATATGTGTTGATTCCCATATCGTTAAACATATATGTAGATTAATACTAAACTTAACATTATGGCTTAGATCTTAGCATTATGTGGTTGTTATTGTTGGCATTATGATACATGTGTTGTACTTGATGGCAACCCGCTTGTAGCAGAACAACTCACTTGTATATGGTAACTAGATGAATCTACAAAAGAGATATCAGATGTGATATAATACATGACAGTTGTAACAAAATGAAGGAATCAGTTTAGAAGTAATGTACAATGGCAACTCTCTCAGATGACAGTTCATAGTGCAGCAGGTTAACAACAAAGAATTACAGATTGGACTACACAGAATGAAGAAAGAGAGGTATACGCAGGTTCACCTTGACTAAGTTGCGTATACACGCAAGTTCACTGAACATGAGTAGCGTATACATACACATGCACTTTCACAGAAGGAAAAGCGTGTATATCTTAGAAAACTAATTTTATGTCTGAGGTATTTGGTCCATGGTATTTTGATCCATGGTATTGGTCCAAGGTATTTGGTCCAAGGTATTGACCCTAGGTATTTGGCCTAAGGTATTAGTCCTAAGTGGTTTTGTTCCATGGTATTGAGAAAGGCCTAAAACTATATGAGGAGAAGATCATTAGGCCAAGGTGTGCAAGTATTGAATATATGATGAAGTGTGAGATCCAGTATGCAGGTTATCAGCTTATGGTGCTTTATTTGATCTAAACCAAGGATGAACCTTAGCGGTTGATGAGGGATAAGATCTAATGATGGATCGGGATCTTAAGGATTGAAATGAATTATCATTATATGGTTTGATCATGTATAGCCTAGATCTAAATACTGATGCATGTGTTGTTCTATAAATGTTATGATCTGGGTATGACTGAAGTCTGGAATAGCTGCAAAATTATGAATTAATATTTACAGACATATACGTTGGTTGGATTTGATAAAAGTGCGTATACATGCTAGTTCAACACATCTAAGTATCGTATTTGTTATGTAATATGATATTTGAATTTACAGGTGGATCTAACTGTTGTTACATAATTCTGGGTTCTGCTCTATGTTCTAGTGACTGTAGTTTGATGACAGTATACTGAATGTTCAGATTGATTGATTGTGATTTGCTTGAGTGATGATGGGCTTTCAGTGATTCGGTTATGGGTGATTCAGAGATTTATGATTGAGTTTCAATGATTGGTTAATGCAGATGTATTTGATGGTTGTAGTGCAGTGGTGATTGATTTTGAGCTTCAATGTTGATAATGGGTCTAGTATGAAAATTAGATGAAACAAGGCCTTCATGTGTATTGCTGTGTACCAGGAGCATCCAGTCTGAAAATTTATGAAACATGGTCCTTGGAGGAAGAGAGAAGGTTGTAGCCTTCTGTAGTTTGGTGCCTACGTACTAGTAAACATATCGGCTAGTACAAGAGCTAGGGGGTTGTAGCTCTGTTATAGACATATTTGGGAACTGCAACCCCAATCATACATGTCAATAAACCAAGGGCTCTTTAACCCCTAAAATTTTTGTTCATACCCTAAAGAATCATGGTCAACTGATTACATCATTTCCCAGAAGTTCCACCTGAAAAACCACTTAGAACTAGCCAAAATTAGACCATACTGACTACTCCATGGTCAAGGTGCAATGCATACTGGCTGCTACACTAGCCAGGTGTGATGCATACTGAAAAAGCCTTCTATAGGGTATGATGAGCGAGAGTAGACAAATGGCAAAGACATTTTGCTAAGTGGATACTAGAGAATCTTCTAGAAACTTCTCATATGACACTTGCCTCTCTGAATTTGCCCAAGGATGAGTAAGAGATCAATGAAATCTCCAAGTGGAACCAAGAACTATCACTGGAATGACACTAATCAAAAACCCAGAGCTGACTCACACCTTTGCAAACATCTATAAATGGATCCCTCATCTGAGAGATCTAGAGGCTGGAACTTTGTAATCTGTAAGGAAGAGCTGTTGGTTTCTCTTTGAGAAGAGACATTGTATTGTTGGGTGATCTTACTTTTCATGAGGTGAAGAGGGATTTGATGCTGGGAGGATGATGCTGGATCAAACAGCTAGGTTTTAATCCTCTCTTCTACTATTAATAAAGTTATTTGAGTTTTCCTCCATATAATCGTGTATTTGTGAATCTTGTTATTTGTGAATGCAATTGTATGGTCAATCTATTTTTTATTCTGCATTGTTTATGATATCATAGATCGATATGCTTTGATGGTGTTTTGTTGCTTTCCCTCTACAGGTATTCTCTAAAGTGGGACAAGTAAGAGAGGAGTGACGAGCTCTATCAAAGGAGAGAGGAAACAAGCAAGGAGCCAAGCGGAAGATCCAGGTTGGTCCCCTTTTGCTTCCCTCTTATCTGTCATACATAAAGGAAATCGCAATTTGCTTTGATTGTTTGTTTCTAAGATAGCTACCCGTCTTAGTGGGACTAGCATATCGAAAAGACACTAGTTTTCCCGGAAACAAAATGGCGACTCCACTGGGGAACAATTAGTTTGTTTGTTTGTTATTGTTGTTTGCTTTATAAACTACAGATGGAGCCTCAAGTTAGCCAGCTAGCCTTCGAACTACTTTTGCTATGCAACTGCAAAGTAGATGAATGTTGCTTTAGTCAATCTCTAGGTTGGTTTATGAACTGAACATCTGACTTACAAGCATCCTAAATGTCCTTGTGGTAGCTCAATAACCTCATAAGATCATACCCCTGTACTTTGTTTTTACTGTCTATCATAGCTCAGCCTAAATCACTGAACTTAGCTGCAAATTTTGAGCAAAAACCAAACTCAGTTTCGTTCCCTGGCCCATTGCACTATCTTTAACTGGCAGCCTGTATGCATCGTACCTCCCATGTGTTGCAGGTGAGATGCATCCCTATTTCCCTTAAGGACAGGTGCGGTGACTGAATCATATTGTTTCTCTCTTTGAAATTTGGTTTTTTCGTCCTTGTTTTCAGCTCTATTCAGTAGTTTTGCTGCTTATGATCAGTATATCATTGTTGAAGCCTCCTTCCTTTACATTATTCAGCCTCCATTGATAGGGATTTGTAAATTTTTTTATGTGTTTGTCTATCATTTGTAGTCCTTCTTTTTCAAAAGTAGCTTAATCGAACTGTTGTTTTGATGCAAGGAAGTGTCGTAACTATCTTTTTGAGTCAAAAAGAAGAGTGTCGTAAAGTCTTCCTCCTCTAGATAGTCAATTTTACTTTTTCCATTGTATTTGATTTGAATTAATAATATTCAAAGTGTTGACAGCAGTTTTCTATTCGAAATCGAAAAGTGACGTTTCAGTCTTCCTTTCATTTTGAAAAGAAATTGTCGAAGTGTCGCTTTGAAGAAAATAGTTCAGATCTGTACTTAGTTTTCCTTTTTAGAATTCTCACATTAAGGAAATGAAAAAAAAATACATGCATCTGCATTTTCATTTAGATTGTGTGCGAAAATGATTTAGGAAAAGTGCATTTAGTGTGTGCTCTTTAGCTCTTTGTCGAAAGAATCGTTATTTTCTTTCCTTAGTAGCTAGGATTTTCATTGCTAAAAAAAATAAACGATTGTTTATCATTTTAGATTGCATATTTAGGAATTTTACATCTACATCACGTAGTGAACCTTGAAAGACAAACTTCTAAATAGGATCAACTCTAAAATAAATCTCAATGAACATAAAAACACTTTGGAACCTAACACAACACATCTAGAGGTATAGGCTAGAGACGTATTCCGGTGTCGTAAAACCTAGTAACTATCGTTTTCATTGAAGGTTGGGTGATTCCTCCTCTTTGATACGACAAGTGCTAGTATGGACTTGTGCTCCCTGTACCATCGAGTATATATTGGGAGACAACAATAGGTTGATATCCTTTACCCATAGCAAGCCGTGTATGCTTCCTATCGATCGCAATGCACTGAACACAGCATTTGGGAAGATTGACTGTCGTACATAAGTCCTTGGTAATTTCTCTTTAATTTACCACCAAGGTATATTTTGTATTTTTGTGATTGGTTTGGTAACCCCTCTGTCTAGATTTCCAGAGTAGTCACTTTCGTTCCTTTTCGACTCCTTAAAAGAAAAGTTCCATCTGAGCACTTGTCATTTCAGGCTCATTAAAAATCGAAGGCAACTAGAGTCATCTTTAGCTTTTTCTCGACTCTTAAAAATTGAAAAAGCAAAGCTTTGTCAAAGTGTCATTAAAATTTATTTAATTCGGAATAACATCCCTATTCTTGGGGGGAATCCTAGTCCTTTCTGTTCTTGGGGAGATATTGGTGCTCCGTATATGGCCACATTGTCCCTTCTAGGAATCACAATTGGCCTGTCGGTATGGCTTTTCTCAACCTCTGTCGTTCAAAATATTGTGATTCCTCAGGAATCTAATCAGCAACCAGATGATATTGAAATTACCCCTTCACTTTCTACTTCGTTTGTTTCTCCCTCCCGTTCTTCCTCTTCACTTGGTGAAACTAGTGATACTAAAAACCAAGTGATTGAAAAGAAGAAGAATGGGAAGGAGAAGAAGAAGAAGAAGTCAGTTAAAAAAGCGAGCAACAATGAATCATCTAGTGAAAATCCACACATTAAATCTCCTAAATATCCTTGTCTAATGTGCAAATGAAACCATTATCATCGAGATTGTCCTTGCATTCCATGAATCTTGAGATAATGATCTCCCCGTTTGCACCATCTGGTGTCATCAACCTCTGGTGATCATGTTGACAGCACATCATCAACTAGTGAAAATGAAGTTCCTGGATAGAAAGGGAAGTTCAAAATTCCATGCCAATTATGCGATGAAGACCATCACCTTCGCCAATGTCCTTTTGTAGATGAGGCCAAGAGAATCATGCATAACCGTCCTACTTCACCGCGGCGGCTTCCACCTGGATACAAGAAACTCCTACCAAGTCCATCGCTAGTTGAAAACCCGACTAATGTAACTCAATCATCGGTAAAAGCGCCTATCATTGAAAGTAAACCTTCTGAGTCCATGTTGGACCAAAGACAATAGGTCGAGATGGCAGTCAACCCAATCTTGCCTTCAGAAGGTCCACCTTCAGACGATACAATTTCCAAAGAGAATGAGAAAAATATTGTCCAAATTCTTTTTGTTAATACAGATTTTGATGAACTTGGGAGAAATCCATCTGTTCCTTTACAACAAGAGGAAATATCCCCATTTCAAGAGGTTCATCTGGCCGTTTATTTGGTACCCCCTCTGAGAAATCTAGTCATTTCCTTTGATTGGAATCAACTAGCGAGACCCCGCCTTCCATCTAATGTACCATTCTGAATCATAGTACAAGTTTACAAAATGATCATGTCTAGCACTATCATAGATGAAGGGGATTCAGTGAGTATCCTTTCCTCAACTACTTGGAAAGTGCTTGGTTTTCCATCACTTCTGCCTGAGAATCAAAATTTGTCAGGTTTCAACAAAGGAACCAGTCGACCATTAGGAATCTTTCTGAAGTTGCCTATAACTTTGAAAAGGAAAATTGTTCACTTGAACGTAATGGTAATCCAAGGGCCATTAGATTAAAATCTACTCCTTGGGTGTGACTATGTTTATAGCATGGAAGCTATTGTTTCCACACTCTTTCGAGTGATGTGTTTCCCGCATGAAGGCAAAGTGGTGCAACTTATCGACCAGCTTTAATTTCCCAATTCAAATGCAGCTACGAGTCAAACATCATCCCTAAATGGTCTCTTTACATCAAGAATGTCTCTTCAACCTTTAGTTCATCCACCTAATTACCGCGAGTAGTCCGGTGAATGTAATGAATCTTAGGGGGCATGCACCCTGGTCTGCTTCGGCAAGTGAACCCAACTGAAAGAATAGATTTCCTTGTACGTTATATGATTGGTCTGAAACACCATTTCCTTATAGGATATGGGATCAATCTAAAACAGTTATTTCCTCGCAAGTTATGTGATTGGAAGCTCACACCATTCACCTTTGTCTATTTCGATGGACAAAGCCATGGAAGTGTTTTCTTTGCTTCATGGATGAAACAATCCTGCTTAAATGCAAGGACTTCCATAAGGTAACTTGGAAATCCTCATTTTTTCAATACCTAGGGGCATGCAACCCTTTCTATGCAAGTGAAAAATGACCATTTTCATTTTTTAGCTTTTTAGCTTTTTAGTTTCAACTTCTTAGGTTATGCAGTTGGTCCTAAAATGTCTGCACACCAAACGGACCAAAGGAAGTGTTTTGTCTACCGATAAAACCATCCTACCTAACCTCAGTAGTTCCTTAGCTTTCAGTGTAGTTAGCTCTATAGTTTGGTTGTTTCCAACCTACATAAAAAGGCAATGAGCAAAGTTTTGCATGGTGCAAGCTCGCTAAAAAATGAACCTACTAATGAGAGACATCTTTAAAACGACTGGAATGAGCAATGTTTCCACAAGGTTCAAGCTCCTTAAAAAATAAACCTACCTTCAGTAAATGACCTCTATGATTGCCATGCTATCATCCTTTCAAACCTTGGTTGTGTTTTTACTGTCACCTCCATTCTTTTGGCCGATCATATGCCTCCACTTGATTGTTTACCCTTTTGAGGAATAGCTACGCTGAGTGCTCTTGTTAGCCACCCTCTTCATACTGCCATGTTTTGAAAAGTTCCAAACTACTTGGAACCAGTTGCTACCTGGAAACATCACTCGTTCCTCAAAAATGAGTCTCTTTTAAGTTGTTTTTAGACTCATTAAATATGAAAATATTTCCGAGCTATTGGCCTTTCCAGCTCGTTAAAGCAAAGGGAAGTGCCATCCCTCCTCTACAGTTTAATCTTTTTGGACATGAGGGATCATTCCACAAAAAGATCGAGTGCTTGTCGTTTTCGGCTCGTTAAAGCGATCGAAAAGTCATCCCTTTCGTATTATTTTATACTTTTTTGGCTTAAGGGATTATGCTATGAAAAAGGACTACTGGAGTTTCCTTTTCGTCCCTTTTCAAACTCTCTAAAGATGAAAAGGACCAAGTTATCCTTGTCATTAAACTCGTTAAAACAATAGCGACAAACTTGTCCATCCAGACAAGAGCGAGTTTCACTGTCGCTAGGCTCGCCAAAACATAGCGATAGGTTTGCCCGAAGGGCAAATTATAGAACAAGCACATGTTATCCTCTTCAAGCTTGACAAAAATAAAGAGGTACTAGTTAGAAATGATTAGGGAAAAAGGCAAGAAAACTTGAAGGACCTCATTGGTAGCAGGTCGCTCTTGAACATGACACTTTCACTCCATCACCATGATTGAGTCGGGTTGGGTTATTCTGTTCATCGGTCATATCACCATTGGTCCTCTACACCATCCATATTTTGGGGTTAACGCTACCAATCCATCTCAGTGTCGTCGACATGTTCAAGAGAAGTCATTTAGAGAATTCACCACCCAGCTAATGCTTCGTCCACTGCAATACCTTCACCCTCCATTTTTCATGACCGCCATTCCTGAACCTTGCATCATTAGATCGTTTTCACCTCCAGAAAATCATTTGCTTCATTTTGTGTCATAGATGTGGGATACATTAAGGCCCTCCTACGATGGGTCACTTCTTGTCTACGTTAGCTCATTATCCAAGAAGTTGACTTAGGAACAACCCTTTCAGTACTTTGAAGCTTGCATGCCTCAATGGCAAGTTTCTCACTTTCAGCGACAGTTTTACATTAATGGCCTTTGAATGAAAGATTTTGAGTGGTGTTCGATATCAAATCATATATTCACACCACATGAATTGTACTGTAGTACCTTGAGGGTCATTATCATTATCAGTGATTCCTCTCATGCCTGTTAACAGCTTACATCACTGGCTGGTAATCAGGTGATGTCTGTCGATGTTCGACTTCAGAACATCTTTTCACATGGATCAACTTGTACATCGGGCGAAGATTGAACGAGTTTGAAGACCCTGGATCTAGTTTCATCCATCCAAGTTACAATATATTCAGGAATATAAAGACATCAAATGTACACAAAAGCTGCACAGATGATCATCCAAGCTAAGGGATGATGACTCTATAAAGAATCACCAGTCTGCAATAGTATATGACTATCTGTCCTATGTACATGAAAATGAAATTATAAAGCTGAGCATGGGAATGCCCGCCTCAACTAGATCATGAAAATAATATGATGATGATATATTGTATTGTATTTTATACAGGTCACCTTCCAGTTCAAATACCTCATATCCTCATGATAAAGCATTTCACCCGCCATCAGAAGATTTAGGACCTCATGCTTTAGGGGGAAACTGTTATAGACATATTTGGGCACTACAACCCCAATCATATATGTCGATAAACCAAGGGCTCTTTAACCCCTAAAAGTTTTGTTTCATAACCTAAAGAATCATGGTCAACTGATTACATCATTTCCCAGAAGTTCCACCTGAAAAACCACTCAGAACTGGCCAAAACTGGACCATATTGACTGCTCCATGGTCAAGGTATGATGCATACTGGCTACTACACTAGCCAGGTGTGATGCATACTGAAAGAGCCTTCTATAGGATGCAATGAGCGAGAGTAGACAAATGGTAGAGACAGTTTGCTAAGTGGATACCGAGAGAATCTTCTAGAAACTTCTCATATGACACTTGCCTCTTTGAATTCGCCCAGGGATGACTAATAGATCAATGAAATCTCCAAGTGGAACCAATAACTATCAATGGAATGACACTAATCAAAAACCCAGAGCTGACTCACACCTCTGCAGATATCTATAAATGGATCCCTCATCTGAGAGATCTAGAGGCTGGAATTTTGTAATCTGTAAGGAATTACTGTTGGTTTCTCTTTGAGAAGAGACATTGTATTGTTGGGTGATCTTGCTTTTCATGAGGTGAAGAGGGCTTCGATGCTGGGAGGATGATGCTGGATCAGATAGCTAGCTTGTAATCCTCTCTTCTACTATTAATAAAGTTATTTGAGTTTTCCTCCATATAGTCGTGTACTTGTGAATATTTTTATTTGTGAATGCAATTGTATGGTCAATGTATTTCTGATTCTGCATTGTTTATGATATCATAGATCGAGATGCTTTGATGGTGTTTTTTTGCTTTGCCTCTATAGGTATTCTCTAAAGCAGGACAAGTAGGAGAGGAGTGACGAGCTCTATCAAAGGAGAGAGGAAACAAGCAAGGAGCCAAGCGGAAGATCCAGGTTGATCCCCTTTTGCTTCCCTCTTATCTATCATACATAAAGGAAATCGCAATTTGCTTTGATTTTTTTTTCTAAGATAGCTACCCGTCTTAGTGGGATTAGTAGATCGAAAAGACACTAGTTTTCCCATAAACAAGCTCCCTTCCAGTGGAAGCTGGAGAACGAGAGAAGGTAGTAACCTTCTGCAGGTAGAAGCCTGCATACTGGTATGAGTCTGCACCAATACAATGCTATAAATAGATTTTCTTATTATTAAAAGAAGACAGAGACGACAGCAGCAGGTGGTTTTCACCCACATTGGGTTTCCACCTTAAATCTTGGTGTTCACGTGTGTTGCTTATGTGTGATGGTTCATTCTGTTATTAACTGCACATGATTATTGTTTAATGTTTAACAAAGTACTAATGCACAAATTAAAGATAAACATATGATGAATTAACTAAATCATTAGTTTTCTGGATATACACTAGTTTCCTTAAACACAGTTGCATGTACACGCAGGTTACCTTCATTGAAGTAGCGTATATAAATTTGAGTATGAAAAGAAAAAGAGTATTGACTTGACTAATACTAATTCACCCCTCCCGCTCTCAGTATTATTTCCAATAGTTATATACATATATATTTTCCTTGCATCAGATGCTCTGAGCCTACTATCAACAAGTATCACTCACATTTGCTTCAGATCCAACACACATACAATCATATATTCGATATATATTGATCTGAATTGGATCCTTAAACTCTCTTAAAGCTACCCGAACTCTATAAAAACTCATACCGAAGTTTAAAGTCTTGTGGATGTCGAAGCCTATCAGAAATAACCTCTGAACAATGACAATTTGTGGTCATCACAGAGTAATGAGGACCCTTGGTCAAAGCATGCAGACCGTTGGCCCATGGTAACCATGCACTGGCACAAAATTGGCAAATGGGAGGCCCAATCCCGAAACAGAGGCAGTTTCTAATACACGATTAGCACAAAGCACTAATCGCACATCGCTGGGAAAAACCCCTCGAGAAGGAAAAGCCCTGAGCACTCGGTCACAAGGGAAGCCAAGAAATCGTGGGAAAAGCGCTAAAATCGAAGGTGGGTCCCGCGCTCCAAAACTGGCAGAATATCGAAGGCGTTTCGGGTGGTAAGCGGATTTGGAAAGGGAATGGGTGGTAGTGGCTGGTGATTTGATCAGGAGGTTGGAGCTCCCTTCCAGTAATAGATGGAGAACGAGTGAAGGTTGTAGCCTTATGTAGGTCATCGCCTATGTACTAGTAAACATATCGGCTAGTACAAGAGCTAGGGGGTTGTATCTCCCTTCTAGTAGAAGCTGGAGAACAAGAGAAAGTTGTAAGCCTTTTGCAGGTGGGTGCCTACATACTGGTATGTGTCTACACCAGTACAAGATTGTAAACAAATTATTCTTTATATTAAAAGAAGACAAAGACAACACTAGCAGGTGGTTTTTCTCCCGCATTGGGTTTCCACCTTAAATCTTGGTGTTCATGTCTATTTCTTATGTGTGATGGTTTATTCTGTTATTATTGCACATGGTTATTAGTTAATATTTAATAAAGTTCTGATGCACTGATTAAAGATCAACATATGATGAATTAACTGAATCATAATTTCACTGGATATATGTTGGTTTCCTTAAGAACAGTTTCATGCACACACGAGTTCCCTTCATTGAAGTAGCATTAATAAATCTGATTATGAAATGGAAAAAATTATTAATTTTAATAATACTGATTCACCCCCCCCCCCCCCCATTCTCAGTATTATTCCCAACATATTGGTCACATTCCATAATCATGTGTCGACATGTTTGAAAAATGGAGTCATATTTATCCTTGGAGCCAAAAATCTGGATCTTTTCCAATTCGTTGTTGGTTGACTTTCCCAAAATTCATTTGTTGGTCTATTTTGATTGCGTGAAATAAATCAATATTCAGAAATGAGAATTTGTCTCCGGGTTGTGTCTAAATCCTGATACCTGTTTTTTGAGTCCATTTATGTTCATGGTTACAGTGACAAAGATTTAGAGGATCTGAATGAAGCAGAATGTGCATGGATCTCTATCGACGGGAAATTTTCTTTATCCTCACTTGGCACCAACAATCCAAATAATAATTAGGTATCCTTCCTCAGACTATGAAAGTGGAATTCTTGAAATGGAGAATGGAGAAAGCTTGATTCTCCCTTTTCTTAGATGGAGCTTCTAGAGGTAATCTAAGGGAGGCAGGAGCAGGAGTGGTTCTCATAATCCCTCATGAAAAAATAGTGTATGAATTTGCATGGGGGTTAGGACCAGAAACCAACAACATGGTGGAGTTCCTTGCTCTTTAAAAAGGTTTGGAGGTCGTCATAGAAAATAATATTCATAATCTCTTGGTTTATGTAGACTATTTGATCGTCACTCAACAAATGACCAAGGCCATAGGTTTGATAATTTCTACATCTCTCCCCATGACATAAAGAGAAATTAATATTACCTCGCAATTTGAAAATATTAAATTTTTGCATATCCTTAGGAAGTTGAATGTGAGGGATGATGAGATCGCCAAAAAAGTCTCTAGTTTTGGGACAGGAAAAATTGAAGTGGATAATATTGAGCGATATTTTCCTATCCCTTAGTATGAACTTTTTAAATTTTATTAATAAGAGTAGGGGCTCAGTTGTTCTCAAGAGATATAATTTTTTTTATGGAAAATCTATCAACAATGGCATGGAGTCACGATGATTTCCACTCCCATTTCAGGGATGGACACATGGACATTCATCAATCCCTCCCTTCACAAAGTGGCTAAAATCCTCAACTTTTCTTTTTTGCGATCCTAGAATCCTAGGCTTATTAACTTCTTGTCATATCTCATTAATTGGAATTGTAGTTTGTTGGGCTCTTTGATCCTACTGAGACAGTGGTGTAATCCATTTATGCATCTCATGGTAGAAGGTAGTTTGGCTCTCCTCGACAACGATGTGGATTGCCTCAGATGGGAATAACAATTTATGGACATCAGTTGATGCCCTATCATTCCTTCGTTTGTCTAATATTTTGATCATGGAGTTAGATTTTTGGTGCTTGTTTGGCTATTGTGTTAGCTGAGATCCCTTCTATTTATTGAACACCCAGTCTTACCTTAATGAAAATGTGTCTCAGGTTATTATTGACTTATCTATTATTGCTCTCTTCTATGTTGAGCAAGGCAATTGGGAATTTTTATTCATGGCTAATTCTCTTGACTCCATTGAAAATTTTGAGGCTTTCCTGGTTCTAGATAAATTGTTGGATGCTTCTCATGCATTACTTGTATCCATTTTGAAACTAGGTGATATGGTGGAGCATCAATGTACGTATTTCTGGTTGTTTCTTGAGGAAAATTTACTTCGTCAATAAACAGTCATGGAAAAAATAGTGGATGACATTCATGCCATTGGCAAGCATATAGTGGCTCTAGAGGTTACTAGGAATGGAACTTTGTTGAGGATTGAAGGAGTTGATGGAACCAGCACAACCATCAGAGGAAAGAAGACTCTTCACCTCAGGGATGATGGCTCCAAGGGACCTAATTGACCTGGCTCAGCTGTTTGGCCCTATTGCATCAATTATGATCATATGTTTCCATGTTATTATGTAACTTTTGCTTCATTTTTGGAAGTTTTTGTAAGGCTTACAACCTTAATTTTTTTAGGTTAATATGGATCTCCAATCCTAGAGTCTACAAAATTTTATAATAACCTTTGAGCTACAGAAATTTTGTAATGGAATTGCTATGTATGGGTTTTGTTCTCTAATCCATCCTTGTTAATATAAATCTCCTAACTATTTTGTTTTAAATGTGTGTGTGTGCACGTGCACATGCATTCATCGAATTGGGACAATATTTCCACATTAAATAAAATGTGTGGTTTTCACAAATTATAACATTCAATTTCACTAATATTCTTAATCACTCAAACTGAAATTCTTGCGAACTTGCTTGTATGCCTCGTTTCTTTATCACTTATAAGGGATATTGTACTTGGGTTATTTAGAATTTTTCTTGATAGACTTGATTTTTTTCCATCTCTTCATGTTTTATCTACAGCGGTAAAAATAAAATTAACAAATATATTTATATTTTTAATTTATAATATGAAAAATATCATATAATTGATTTATAAAAAGTACACGTTATTTTGAAGTCATTCTTCATATCATATTTCAATAAATCTTTTATTAACTCCACTCCATATTTTATTTCATTTGAATTTCCTATCTCATAATAAGCATAGAGATAATTAGTTTAGAGGCTTTTTTTGCAGAAGACTAAATATGATTCGAAGCATTGTGTTGCTCCCGCCTTGGTGATTCCAAACACTAAGCAAGCCTTCCTCCCTCGACTCCTGGGGCCTCCTACGCCCAATACTTGTTGCCTGGTAACTAGCCTGTGATGGCCCATTTGGACCCTCCTCCTATGGGTGTATCAATCTCTGCCTCTATTCCTAAAACTTTAGCTCAGTTGGGATAAAATGTGGAAGCCTTTGCCTCCCTGATCTCCTCCCTCCGTCTGTCATGACCTAGGCCATCAATATCAAATTTTGTTAAGAATATCGATGAAATACCTGAAATAATCCTCCCTCCTTCCCTTCCTTGTCGTGTTGCTCTATCTCTCTCTAAATGAGGATTCGTTGGACAGTTTACTCGACTATGTCCCTCTCCCCGATCGATTCTCAAATGGGTGGAAAGAAACTGGGCCTCCTCTATCATGGGAAAAAATATCCATTAGGTTTTGTGGAAGAGGTTACTTCACCTTCCATTTCAAGAAAAAAGAGGGCATAGATTTAATCTTTAGAAATGGACTGTATTTCATGGATTTAAGAGGGCTTTATCTCAATAGATGGACTCCAGACTTCAATCTAGAGTTGGATGTGCTGAATACAGTTCCAGTGTGGGTGAGGCCTCCCCATTTTCGTCTACATTGCTAGCGAGATGAATCTGTTAAAGAAATAGGAAACACAGTGGGGAAATATATCGACAGAAGTGAGCCAAAGCAAAACATTTACGCCTACGCAAGAATATATGTGGAAGTATACTTACGTAAAGGAATACCGGAAGAATTCAAGATCAAAGTTGATAGTTGGGTTCACATTCAACATCTGGATTATGAAAAAATTCCTTTCAAATGCAAGCTATGTCACGAATATGGTCATTTTCCTAATAGATGTGCTAAAAACATGAATCAGAAGAAATACAAAACCAAGAACCAAAATGGGAGAAAGTCAAGAATAAAAAGTGAGCAACCAAATCCTCTTCCCATCCTTATTTTATCTCCCTTCTCACTTCTTCAACCCTTCCTCTCCTCTACCCCTCCTCCTCTCCTCCTTTGCCTATTCATACTAACGATCTCCCCTCTCCCTCCTCATCTTTACCTCCTTATTCTATCCCCTCCACCCTCTTTAGATCTATTGGCATTTAACCCCTTTGGCTCTCTTTGGGATTCTGGTCTCCCTTCCTCCCCTCCTCTCCTTCCCTTACTCTCTAATCCCTCCCCTTCCTCTCTCATATCCCTCCTCATTCCACTTTTGACTGAATAATCACTTGAACCCTCTCCAAAGATCTCCTCTCCTCCCTCGACCACCCTAAATAGGAAGGCAAAAGATCCAACCGAGAAATCAGAGATGAAGTTGTGACAAAGGAAATGGCTTTGGGCACCCAACAACCACTGGACACTTTTTCTTAAAAAATAAAGGAGAAAAATTCTCACCCCAACATAGGGAAAGGTCCCTTTACCCACAACACTAAGTGATAATGAATATAGTCTCCTAGAATTGCAGAGGAATGGGAAGTATGCCAAAAATTAAGGCAATGAAAGACTTAATAGCATCAGAGAAGCCTGATATTTTTAAGATCCAAGAGACAAAGATAAATGAAAAGGAAATGGAAACAGTGACCCAAAAAATAAAAATCTATCAAGGAATATTAATTCCAGCGATCAGAGCTTCAAAACGAATATGTACATTATGGAAAACAGAGAATTGGGAGTTGATTCAGCAAAAAAAGAGTTGCATTGGATAAAAATAGATTTGGAAAACAAAAAGTCAAAAGAGATACAATGCATTGCTAATATATATGCCCCAAATCACTATAGGGATAAGGAAGTCTGTTGGACCACCTTTAAAAATTATCTTTTGAAGGTCCAAAACAGAGGCATAATTTTAGGAGGAGATCGCAACTTGGTATTGAATGCAGAGGAGAAGTTTGGTGGGAAATATAAGGTTGATCCATCAAGGGAAATGGTAGAACCTATTATGGAAACTTTCAAATTAATGGACATGCCTCCTAGTAATGGAAAGTATACATGGAGCAATAAAAGAATTGGTAAAAATAATATAAAGGAAATGTTGGATAGATTTCTAATTCAAGACAAAATAGCCTCCTTCATTGAGATAAAATCCAAAATCATACATAACATAGCATCAGATCACAAACCAGTGGCATTTTTACTTGGGACGTTAGGGAACTTATGCCCAGTTCCTTTCAAATTCAATTCCACCTGGAGTGATTGTGAAGAAGTCAAAAAAATTATTTCAGAAGTATGGGAAAATCAAATTATCAGCTCCCCTAGTTATGTTTGGGAATCTAAACTTAAATCACTGAGGAAAGAGTTGAAACATTGGGCAAGGAGCAAACAATTAGAAACATAAAAAAGAAAGCTAGAAATAACAAAAACAATAGAGAGAATTCAAGTGGAAAAAGAGCAACAAGATGACACAAGAGAGTTTATGGCAGGAAAAACAAGTGTATTGGGAGTTGTATAGGAAAAATAGAATGGAAGAAGAAGAGTGGTGACTAAAATCCTGAATTTTATGGCTTAAAGCAAGAGACAAGAATAAAACTTTCTTCCATAATACTACTAGGATAAGGAGAATCCAAAATCAAATAGACAGTATTAAAGATAATGAAGGCAAAGAAGTGAGAGGACAAGAGGAAATAAAGAAGGAGGCTTTTAGATATTACAAAAATATGTTATCATCATCAACAGCAAATAATGTGTATGAAGAAAACAACGAATTTACAAAAGAAGTTGAAGAAAAGGAAGTTGTTGTTGTTATTTGGGATTTACATCCAGATAAGGCCCTAGGCTCAGATGGGTTCCCTATCTCCTTCTATAAAAATAACTGGAGCATCATCAAAAAATATTTGATAAGAATGATCAAAAATGTTTTTGGGAAATACAAGATAGGAGGATTCACAAATTCCTCCTTCCTCGCTCTAGTTCCAAAAGAGTAAAATGAAAATACATTTAGCAGGTTCAGGCTGATTTCACTGTGTAACTCCTCCTACAAAATTATTACAAATATTTTGGCAAATAGAATAAAAGCATTGCTCCCAGAAATTATCTCAGAAAACCAAGGAGGATTTATCCCAAAAAGGCAAATCCTTGACAATATTCTAATAGTTTAGGAAGCATTGCACTCTAGCCTTCTAAAAAAGGAAAAAGGAATGGTTATCAAGCTTTATATGGCAAATGCTTTTGACAAGGTCAATCTGGGCTTTCTTGTGGATGCCCTACAAAGATTTGGATCCTCAAAAAAGGCAATAGATATAATAAAAGCATGTATAGTGAGACACAGGATTGCACCATTGGTCAATGGAAGACCAAGTGAATTTTTCCAAAGTTCAAGGGGGTTTCGACAAGGTTTCCCCCTCCCTCCTTTTCTATATACTATAATGGCAGACTCTCTAAGCTGAAACCTTGAGAAACATAGACAAGATCGGTCTATCATAGGACTCTCAATCTCTCTGGAAGTAAAAAAGCATAAACCACTCTCTATTCGCAGATGACACCTTGGGCATGGAAGAGGCCTCTTACATAATAGCAAGAAGAATCAAAACGGTGCTTACTATTTTTATGGAAGCATATGGAGGACTTCTAAATAATCAAAAATGAATAATTTTCGATTGGAACACTCCTCTTCGTTCTCTCCAAAAAAAATCAGAAATTCTGGAAATTCCTTTACAAGAAAAATGGAGCCATTTTCATTATCCTGGCCCCCTATCTCCAAAGAAAATCTAAAGACCGAGATATGGAATAAGTACATTGCAAAAATTATAATAAAAAAAAGGTGCAGAACTTGGGAATCAACTAGCTAAACATGGCAGGAAGGGCAGTATTAATCAAGGCATTACTCACAGCACTCCCAATTTATCAGTATGCAACAATGCTAGCTCCGGAAATTATACACAAACAAATCGAGCTAGTAATCAGGGGGTTCTTATGGCAAGGAGGTAAATTAGAAACAAAGAACCTCAGCCTGGTGAAATGGGATGAAGTAACACAGCATTATGAGAAAGGTGGTCTGGCTATAAGACTTTTTGGGATAATGAATTTGGCACTGGGAGCAAAAATAATATGGAGATTTATAACTAGAGAGAGCAGCTGGTGGAAGCAAATCCCGGAAGAAAAACACATGAACCATAATAGGATTCTTTTATTGGACAAAGGTTCCCCAATAAGGCCATGCACCCAGTTCTGGAGTCTGATTAAAAAGACCTTTCCCTAATCAAAGAAAACTCTTCCATGATCCTTGGGAATGGTAAACTCATCAAAATTTGGAAGGACATAATAATGGAAAATCAACCTATAGCCTTTCAAGAAAATCTTCATGATCTGAGAACTTGGATGAAAACAAAAGGAATCAGTACTTTGGAAGACATCTCTCAATGGATAGGTGGAGATTGGGAGGACTGGAGGATCCACAATCTTCCCCAAGGCCTCGTCCCTCAATGGAGGACTCTAATCTCTCATCTTAAAGGGGTTATGCCATTGAGTCTGGACACAAAAGATACTCTCCGATGGGATCTTGATGGAGGGGATTTTTTAGTCAATTCTAGATATGCCTCCTTACATCATCAAGGAAATAATGGTTGGGAACACTAGAGGGAGGCACGGAAAATAGAAACCCTATCAAAAATCAAAGTGTTCATGTGGACACTTCTCAAAGGCAAGATTCTTACCGCTGATAAATTTAAAAATAAAGGTTACGAAGGCCCTTTCACAATGTGCAAAGTGTTAGAAGAGTGAAGAAAACATCGAGCATCTCTTCGTTGGATGTCCTTTTGCTCGTTCCTGTTGTAAAGAGCTAGTAAGACCCCTGGAGTGAGTATTTTGAATTCGTTGCCTCTGCATGCGCTTTTAACAACTTGGAAAAAATGTATCCATACACTTTAAAAAATAAAGAAACAATTAAAAGATACTAGCTGAATTTTCACTCATTTATGTGTTGGAAAATATGGTTAGCAAGAAACCAAAGGATCTTTAAAGATCGCACTCCAAGCAGCAGGACAATTTTGGCTAAAACTTGGATCATGACAACTAAATTCATCAATTCTAAAGGAGATAAAGCAATAGATCTCAAACACATGCAGCTTGAGGAAAGATCCTAGCTAGAATTTATGATGAGCAAGCAACAAAAAATAAACATCAACAAATATACTATCAGCAAATCTATAACCAGCATTCAGAGCTGGAAAATCAAAATTAAAAAAGTGGATTTCAAAACATGGTCAAAAATAAAAGGGCCCTACTTATTATTTTATGGAGCTTCTAAGTCTAATCCAGGCAAGGCTGGAGCAGGAGGTCTCCTTTTCGATCGAGGAGGAATAAATCCCATCACTTATGAATGGGGATTAGGAGAATTATCCAACAATAGGGCAGAAGCATACGGCGTCCTCTTGGGAATGGAAATCTTAAGGCAGCGAGGTATGAAGAATCTAGTCATAATGGGGGACTCTGCAATAATTATTCAATCAATGGTGGAGAGAAGAAGATTCAATAATAAGGCTTTGAGTCAAATAACAAAAAGGATGGAAAAAAATCTTCAGTATCTTGGAGAAGTCACCTTCAATCATATCCTAAGAGAAAATAATTGTAATGTTGATATGCTGGCCAATTTTGCTGTCAATCATCCTATGGGAGAATCTAGAATTGACAATGAGATTGTTCAAAAACCAATCCCATAGGACCTCAAGCCTCCATGTGCAGAGAATTGCACTCAAGCCAAGGACAACAAGGTGGGCAATAGTTGTTTCAGCTCGAAAAGCAAGAACTCAGAAGCAAAGGAAAATCACAATGAATAGACAACATTGTCAAACTTCATCTACTAAATGAATAGTAGCTACTCATGCTCCTCATGAAATTCTCAAGTTATTTATCCTGAAGTTGCCTTCAATGTAGCTATATAACCTTCCCCTCCCCATGTTTGTTCTCATCTCTTCATTGCTTATTCTCTTTGTTGTTTTCCTATCCCCGAGCTTAGTTTCCTATGCCCTCCTTTATTTTCCTCCAAGTCTCAGAATTTTTTCTCAAACTTCCTGTAATTGTCACTGCACTCCTTTGGTGAATGAGCTTATCCACTCCACCTTAGCCTGGCTACTCCCCTTCATGCAGCTCTGGTGGTATTTTCTACTCCCCTTCGCGCAGCTCTAGTGGTATTTTCTACTCCCCTTCGTGTAGCTCTGGTGGTATTTGCTACTACCCTTGGCACACGCTAGTGGCTTAATACCAGAATCAACTCTTTGCTTATTCCATTGTTTCTAAAGAGAATCACATTAGCCTATGAAACTCTGTACTCTTCTCATTTCCAGTTTTTGGTCTTTGTTGGCCTGTCTTGTAGAAGTATTAGCACCTACCCTCGGCTTCTTATTTCCCCTTCTTCTCCCATTTGGAAAGGACGCCTACATCCCTCAGAAAATATGGAATGGAATCCTCTAGAAAATGCCCCAAAGTGTGAGATTTGTGCAGTGTGTAGAGCTAAAAAAATACATGATCGATCAGATTAGAGAAATGGTCAAGGATTATAAATTTGAAGCAAAGTTTGAGAATTCCTTCCTTAAGAGATAGTTGGAAGAGCAGAGGAAGGAAATTGCAAGAAAATTGCAGCTCTATAGCACAAATGACCCTCTAAAGGGAAATGACCTTTCGCTCAATAAGCACAATGACCCTTCACCTTCAAAAGAACACTTAACATTTATCTTCATGAATGCAATTTCCTTTGTCTACACCAGTGTGATTTATCTCCATTTGTTTATGTGGTTGTGAGTTCATTATCTCCATTTGTTTGTGTGGTTGTGAGTTAGAAATTTCAACAAGTTAAATGTTGTTATACATTCTACCAATTAAAAGCCTGTGTAAATTAATAATCTTCGATTTTATTTGTTGAGACAGAGAGGCAAAACACGCAGGGCCAATTCGAACTCATCCTTCGATCATAGCCACTTAGCCATGTATAAAATTGCAAACCCGAATCAATAAAGGAGATCTCTTCAAACAACTCCTTTGTGAAATGGCGAGATGAAAATAGAGAAGATTGTAACAACCACTCGACAGAATGCCATTTTCATGAGCAGTGTGATTTGTTCTAAGGCGAAACACACCAAACCCAACAACAAGATAATCCAAGAAATCCACATTCAACATGTGATTCAACAGAGGCCAAACGACCAGATTCATTTGTTTTTATTATCTTGGTGATGGAGAGATTCAAGGCAGCCTGTTAATTTGTAAATGTTCTATAAATATGGCATCCCTAAAAGAGGCAAGGGGCATAATTTTTAGGAGGATTAGAAAAGATCATTGTAGTAGGAGGATTGCATTAGGAATTATTACATTATATGTATCAGGAAGGGGGGTTGATAGAAGGGAATAATAGGAACTTCTCTTTCCTAGGATTTAGAATTCTCAATGCACTATTGTATGAGGAGTTCCGAGTTGTAAGAGAGGAGAGCAAACTTTAGACCTGAGGATTGATTATGAGTTTGTAATTCGCACAAAGAAAGGAAAGGTAGAAGTGATTTGAATCCAAGAGGGAGTTTTACAAACCTAAAGGCATTTTAGCACTATTGCAAAGGCGATCTCACATTGTGGATCTGTCTTTTGGCATTGCAAGGAGAAGGAGAAATAGGAGCAGAGTTGCTTTCACTACTCTAACAATAGGTTCCTTGTTTTGTAATCATTTTATTATGTAATTTTTATTTGGAGAACATTAACAGTCAGTTGCTTTTTGCACTATTGTATGAGTATATTTGTTTGTTGATATTTTTGGAAATTTCAATTCGGTTTTGTAATTGAATGATAAGGGAGTTTACACTAATGTAATTTCTATTTATTCAATGATGTTTGTAAAGCTATATTTGCAGTAATCGATAAAACTAAAAAGAAATATGAGAATGAATATAATGAAACTAATATGTAATTTACTCATAACTATTTATCAGTAAATTGCAGGATTGTTTTCAAATTGTCATTTTGATCAATGAACTATTTCTTGAACATTGTGGCAAATTAATATGTAAATTTTATTCTCAATGATCTCTCAACTTCTCTCTTCTTTCAACTGACTGAATGAGGACTATTCTAATTTCATTGTAATTAATTGAATTACATTTTTCAGAATTTCTCTTTTAAAATTTTGTTCTAAGTAATGTATTTCATTTCGATATTATGCACTAATGTTGTACCATGGTTTATATTATTAAAATTCTGTTAGAACTGTCTTTGTAGCATAGAACAGAGTTCAAGAAATTGTGAATTCATTGAGATAGTAATATGTTAGGAAATAATTAATTGTTCTCTTGATATATTTCTATCTTGCTTTATATTTCATTGGTTGGATGAACTTTTTCTTTAGTTAGTGAATATTATTTGATGAATTCAATTATACAAACAGTACCTTTTCCCTGATTAATGAATTTTCTCTCGAATTGTGAAAAAGGCTATCCTTTTTCCAATTCAAGATAGGATTGGTTTAGCTTACATATAGAGATAAGCCTACATTTAGTTTAATTCTGCATTTCCTAAGTCCTCTTCCCAAAGAGGAAAAATCATAGTCATGGCTTGGTTGAGCCCCATATCAACCTAAGGATCACTTTCTTGCATGATCAGCAAGAAGAGTCGATCTGATGTCTCTTCTCTATTGGTAGCTGAAAGTCATACTTTAAGCCAGTAGAGATAGAGAGAAGATAATTGGACCTAGTTTAACCTGTTCCAACCATCATTCCAAACGAAAAAGGAGTTTCTTTAAGTTCCCTTCTGGGCGGTCTCCCTTATAATGTTGACGCATACATTTCAAGCCTTCAACACCCTCATAGTTTATAAAAGTTTTTTTCCACTTTCAATAGCTTCGAACACCGCTAAATGAATTGAGGACTAATTCTTCATTATTTACACTCTTCATAATTTTTTATTGTCAAGAAGTAAATTATCAGTTAAAAATCCAAACAAAATCTTCATGTTGGTCAAGTTTTAATCCACCTAATTTCCCTCTGTGCAACATTTCCATTAAAAAATTATCCCCTTTTCCATTGAGATTATGAGCAATCTTAGAGATTTATTTCAAGTATTAGTAACTATGCATGATACATGCTAACCAACACACATCACTTATATTCACATATAATTCAAATATATTAGTCAATTTGAATTATATTGGGTGGTTGGGAAGAATGGTTGTTCTCTCCCCTACCGATGTTCAATTCCTTGAGAGTGACATATAAAAATTTTCCTTTGTTTTCTCTTACAAAATTATTTGGTTTAATCATGCATTGTTTTTTTCTTCTAATCTTAGTGTCTTCTAGAAGAAGAACTTTCCATCTTCACCCAACTTCATTAGTGTTGTTGTTATCCAACTCAATATCTTCCAACTCAAAATAATCTCTTTTGTCAAGAAATTTGTTTATAATAGGTAGTTGATGCATAGATTTACCTATTTGTTTAAAATAGGTAGTTGATACATAGATTTACCTAATTTTTTAAAATAGGTAGTTGGTACATAGATTTACCTTGTAGACCTAACCCACTTTTGGAGATATTCAATGATTGAATAGTTTTTATTCTTCTTTATTTTATTTTTTAAAGAAAGGAAAATATAGATTGCAATGGCTCACATGCACAAAGTGTGATTTATAAAACATTTCCATCATTTATCTTATGTTACTATCTTTAGTCAAAATAAGAATGACTATCATAATTTGAGCTAGCTTCAATTAAGCTTGGGCAATGTCTTTCTTCACTACAACCATTTCAAAGAAATCATTCAAAACCTATCCAAGCTTATTGAAGGAAATACTATTTTTCAATATGAAATCCTCCCTCATTGAGTCAACAATCATGGGCCATGATCCAAATGGATCCTAGAAAACCCTCTAAGTCTTCTAGAGGTCAAAACTATCACATGAGAAGAACTTTTAGAAAAATCAAATAATACTATCGGGAGGCAAAAACATAAATAAAATAGTGAAATGAAGCCTATTAGAGGTCAACGGAGCAATGCACAGGAGCCGTCGAATCTGGCCGATCAATGGTCCAGATCCGATCAGCAAATCATAATCAGTGGTGGAAAGCGGAGGCTATCGACGGAGACCACATGGAATATGCGACAGCGATCAGTGGGGTCAATGAGGATCGTCAATCAAGCGTGCAGATCGATGGACCAAGTTGAATCGCAATATCGCGTCGACAAACCACAGAGGAGTGCTTACAAATGGCCTGGGGTATGTGCGATATGTGATTGCAATCAATCGCATCGCAAAATTGCATTGAAGCATTACAATGGAGCGGGGACGATATAGACTTCACTCGTGATAGCTGGACCCGATGGAGATATAGGTGACATTTCATATATTTTGAGATCTGGAAAATGACATTTTCCTTTGTATTTGCATTTTTTCGTTAAATAAACGAAATACGAAGGAAATGTGTCATTGCGATGAAACTGGACATGAAAGGGTTTATAAATGCAAATATATAGTATTTCAAGTCTGTCTAAATCCATTTTATGGGGTTTTTCAATGTTTTCTTGTATTTTTAAAATACAAAGGGAAATCACGAAACAAGCAATATTTCGGTTGGGTCATAGGCAGTAAGTGGTTTTGGTCTGGCTCCACCCGAGCCCATACACTGGCTGCCAAGTTTCCAGGCCCTAGAGAGAGAAAACCACCATTTTGGGGCGGTTATCCCCCGTACGAATGAGCCGCCCAAAATGAACCTTACTCGTTGGATCAAGATCTCTCATATCAATGATGGAGATGCGATAAGCGATATAAAGGCGACCCCGATAGGAGTTATAAGGCGGAATCTATAATAATTCAAATTCGATAAGTGGCACATTAACAAATTTTCATAGTTTTAGTGTGTTTCTCTGTGTAAATAGAGAACATTGTTTCTGGGAATTTCAAAGGCCCAATGACCCATTCCGTTACAAAACAGGTGGTCACCATCCTTGAAGGCATTTAGCAATTATTGCTAATGCTCAGAAGGGGATCTGAGAGGACAGAGGCCGGGAAGCCAGAGAGCCGAGAAGGAGAAACGAACAGACAGCACCGATTGGCTTTAAAGCCACAGACTACCAGAAACAGAGACAAGTAGTGCTGAGATAGAGAGAAAACAAAGAAAGAGAGTCAATGAGGAGAGTTTGTGTACTCAAAAAGACTTGGGGGATCCAAGTGAAGCCTTTTTGTTTTGAATCTGTTGTGTGAGACTCAATTTGAGCTCACTTTGTAAATAATCTGCTTCTGAAGACATAATAGAGAGGTCACCACTGAAGGCTGGACCAGGAGACGTAGCCCAGGAGTGTTAGGTGAACTCCTTATTAAACTTGTTGTGTTTATGTGTGTTTGTCAGTTATGTTATTTAACTGCTTCATTGTCTATGTATTTCACAATCTTATCGATCCATTGCACAAAGTAACATAGGAAAATCCATGCACATGAGTCTGTAATACCTTAATAATTGTCTAAGATCTCATTATCAGATCAAATGGTATCAAAGCTTTAAGATTGCTAAGGTTAGACAAGCTTGTGTTGGACTGTTGAATGCTAACTAGGTCAAAGCTCAAATTAGGAGAAGGAGAACTAGTTGAAGTTAACCCAAAAATTGGAAGAGTCTATCCTGGAGGAAAATGGCAAAAGAAATTCCCTTGGAATCAAACTCTCAGTTCATGGAAAGTTTCATGACCATGAGAGCCATGGTAGAAGAGATGTATCGAGAATTTAAGAAAGGTCGAGATGAAAATACTTCAACCTCAAAACAAGATAAAGGAACAGAGGAGCCTCTTCTATATGTCCATTCAGAAGGCAAAGGGAAAAGGGAAGAGCCTCCTCTATCAACACCTCCTTCTAGCCCTCAAAATAAAAAGAAGAAAACATCTTTGATTAAATTAGATGTAAAATTTCATTTGCCAATATATGATGGAGAATTAAATGCAAAAAAGCTAGATAATTGGATCAAATAGATTGATGTATATTGGAGGGTGTAGAACATCGATTCAAAAAGGAGAAAGATTCAACTAGCCAGCCTTCGCCTTGGAGGAACTACCCTAGTGTGGTGGGAAGGCAGGACACAAGCTAATTTGAAGAATCATGGTAAAATTCTTTCTACCTGGAGTGAATTTGTTTCTACCATTAAAAAACAATTCTACCCACTAGCTTATATGTAGCAAGCAATGATGAGTTGGCAAACTCTTCACCAATTAAAGGGGCAAAGTGTACAAAGCTATACCTAGGAATTTAGAAAAAGAGCTTTAATTCGAGGTATTTCTCTAGACTCCCCTGAAACTTTGTTGAATTATATAGGTGGTCTGCATAGCTATTTGAGGCACACCATTCTCATGTTTAACCCTACTAGCATAGATGAGGTATCAATTCAGGCTACACATCTGGAGGCTAGAGGCAAGAATGTGAACCCAGAGATTGGGGGATCATCGAAACCCACTGAAAGCAAGAACAAGGAAAACAGGAAGCAAAAATGGAAAGAGAGGAAGGAAAACGTTGTACAGAAAGACAAATCTTCATGCACTCACTGCAAGAAGGATGGACATGATGATGCACATTGTTGGTATTTGCATCCGGAGCTGAAACCCAAGAAGTTCGGTGGTAAGAAGAAGAAGATTGTTGCTGCTATTCAGAAAGACTTGGGGTCAGACTCAGGTGATGAAACAACAGTCACAGCCACAGGTATAAAAGGTTATCCGCTTTAGAGAATGTAGAGATCAAGAAGAAGGTACAAGAGATGCTCGATAAAGGGTTCATAAGACCAATCACATCACCATGCGGATCTCCAATCGTGTTGGTGAGAAAGAAAGATGGTTCGTGGAGGATGTGCATTCATTATAGAGCACTGAATAAAATAACGACCAAGAATTGTTATCCTCTTCCTCGCATTGATGATCTATTAGATCAGCTGAAAGAAGTTTTTTACTTTTCCAAGTTGGACTTGCATAGTGGCTATCATCAAGTCAAAGTAGCAGAACAAGATGCATGGAAGATTGCTTTCAAGACAAAGCAAGGGATATATGAATGGCTAATTATTCCTTTTGGCTTAACTAATGCTCCTACCACTTTGATGAGAGTTATGAATGATGTACTCAGACCTTTTATTGATGATTTTGTAATTGTATATTTAGATGACATTCTTGTTTTCAGTAAAACATGGGAAGAACATTTGAAGCATGTAAAGCAGACTCTAAATGTTTTGAAAAGAGAAAATCTCTATGTTAAATTATCAAAATCTGAATTTGGCAAAACATCTTTAAATTATTTGGGACATATAGTAGGGGGTGGTGAATTGAAGATAGATCCCTCTAAGGTTGAAGTCATTGTGAACTGGCCTAAACCCAAATCTGCTACAAAAGTTAGGAGCTTCCTAGGTGCAGCACAATATTGGAGAAAGATTATTGCTAACTTTTCCTTGATTGCAGCTCCCTTACATGCTTTAACAAGATCGAACAAGGTGTTTCAGTGGGGAGGCAAACAACAGAAAGCCTTTGACACCTTGAAAGAAAAAATTAGTACAGCACCAGTACTAGCATTGCTAGATCTTCAAAGACCATTCGAGATTGAAACAAATGCTAGTGACTATGCCATGGGAGCAGTGTTCATGCAACATGGTAAACCCATATGTTATCACTCTGAGACATTTAATTTTGCAGTAGTTAATTATCCCACATATGATAAAGAATTGTATGCATTAGTGCAGAGTATGAAAAAGTGGAAACATTACCTATTGGGAAAAGAAACAATTATACATACAGATCATCAACCACTTCAATATTTGCACTCACAAACTAAATTGCAGCAATCAAGACACTATAGGTGGATGGGGTTTCTACAACAGTTTCATCTTGTCATCAGATATAAGAAGGGCATACACAATAAAGTTGCAGATATGTTATCAAGACCAATCATCAATGCATCTACTATACTTAAGCATAACCGAGTATTGCATGAAAGCTACATTGAACAATATCCTCAAGATATAGATTTTAAAGATGTATATGCAACATTAATTCATGGCAAACAAGTAGAAGAATTGGATTATCATGTTAAGGACCAACTCTTATATCATTTGGGAAATTTATGCATTCCTCAAACTGAAAGAGTTAACATAATCCGAGAAGCACATACTTCTCTAATATCAGGTCATTTTGGTGTAAGTAAAATAGTTGAACAGTTGCAACGGTTCTATTATTGGCCAAGAATGTATGAAATGGTTTCTAGATATATTAAAGTGTGTACCATGTGTGCTAAACGCAAGCCCAGCAATAGAAAACTAGGCTTGTACACTCCACTTCCAGTTCCTTCTCATCCTTGGGAAAGTGTTTCCATAGACTTTGTTGGGGGATTGCCAAAATCTAGAAAAGGTCATGACTATTTATATGTTATTGTGGACAGGTTCAGCGAAATGTGTATTTTAATACCTTGTAACAAGTAGATTATCGCTGAACAAACAGCAAAGTTCTTCTTTCAGCATGTATGGGTTCATTTTGGGTTACCCACTTCTATTGTATCTGATCGAGATTCCCAATTTGTTGGGAATTTTTGGTCAAGTCTATGGGAGTTAATGGACACCAAATTGAAGAAGAGCACAGTGTTTCATCCACAAATAGATGGCCAAACAGAGGTGGTCAACAGGACAGTGATCCAATTGCTTAGGGGCTATTGCGCCAAGCATCCCAAGCTTTGGGATGAACATTTATGTTATGTACAACATGCTTACAATCGTGCTAAACACTCTTCTACATAAAGATCTCCTTTTGAGACATGTTTTGGTTTTACACCAAGATCTCCCTTGGATTTTGTCTTTAGTAAAGACATAGCAGTTGATGGACACAGTGATGTGGACAAAGCAACCAAGTTCATTGAACAGATCCAAGAAATTCACCAGGCAGTGCAAGAACAGCTGGAAAGAAGCCAGGACAAGTACAAGGCAAGGCATGATAAGCATCGAATTGAGCATAGCTTCCAAGTTGGTGATCAAGTCTGGCTATACGTCAACAAAGATAGAATGCAAGGTGAATGTAAGAAGCCGAAGCCAATAAGGTATGGGCCTTTCAAGATACTTGAGAAAATTGGTGAGAATGCTTTTCGCCTTGATTTGCCAGCCTATATGCATATCTATTCAGTCATTAATGCAAGGAATTTGAGACTATATGAACCTTCATTGATTGAAGATCTCGAAGAGCAAAGTCTGTTGCCTTCTATTGATGATTTATTACTTGAATATCTCAATGAGTTGCAGGAAGATACAGTTCTGGACAGGAAGGTGAGAACTACGCGCAGAGGGGATGTTGAGTACCTCATAATCAGACTCAAAAGTTCAAAACCAAGTAGTGCAAGATGGATAGAGATTGGACAAGTGAGGAAGCTGTATCCTCACATGATTGATGCTTAAAAACCAACTTTTGGTGGTCCAAAAGCTTTTTCAGTGGGAAGGCGTGATCCAAATGGATCCTAGAAAACCCTCTAAGTCTTCTAAAGATCAAAACTATTGCATGAGAATAACTTTTAGAAAAGTTGGATAACACTATCGAGAGGCAAAAACATAAAGAAAACAGTGAAATGAAGCCTATCAAAGGTCAACGGAGCAATGCACAGGAACCGTCAGATCTGGTCGATCAACGGTCCAGATCTGATCGGCAAATTGCAATGGACAGTGGCAAGTCGAGGCTATCGGCGGAGACCACATGGAATATGCGATAGTGATAACGGGATCAATGAGGACCATCGATCAAGCACACAGATCGACGGCCCAAGTTGAATTGCAAATCACGTTGGCAAACCATAGAGGAGCGCTTACAAATGGCCCGGGCATATGTGTGATATGCGATTGTGATCAATCACATCATAACATCGCATCGGATCATTACAATGGAGCAGGGCTAATATAGACCTAACTTGCGATAGCCAGACCCGATGGAGAAATAGGTGACATTTCATATATTTTGAGATCTGGAAAACGACATTTTCCTTTGTATTTGCATTTTTTCGTTAAAGAAATGAAATACGAAGGAAATGTGTCGATGCGATGAAACCAGACCTGAAAGGGTTTATGAATGCAAATATATAATATTTCAAGTCTGTCTAAATCCATTTTATGGGGCTTTTCAATGTTTTCATGTATTATTAAAATACAAAGGGAAATCACGAAACAGGCAGGAGTTCAGGGGGGTCGTACGCGGTAAGTGGTTTTGGCCGAGCTCTGCCCGAGCCCATACACTGGCTGCCACATGTCTAGGCCTTAGAGAGAGAAAACCACCCTTTTCTGGTAGTTAACCCCCGTACGAATGAGCCACCCGAAATGAACCTCAGCCGTTGGATCAAGATCTCTGAGATCAATGGTGGAGATGTGATAAGCGATATAAAGGTGGACCCGACAAGAGTTATAATGTGGAATCTATAATCATTCAAATTCGATAAGCAGCAGTTTGGCGGATTTTCATAGTTTTTAGTGTGTTTCTCTGTGTAAACAGAGAACACTATTTCTTGGAATTTCAAAGGCCCGATGACCCATTCCATTATAGAATAGGTAGCCACCATTCCTGAAGGCATTTAGCAATGATTGCTAACGCTCAGAAGGGGATCTGAGCAGACAGAGGCTCGGAAGCCAGAGAGACGAGAAGGAGAAACAAACAGACATCACCGATTGGCTTTAAAGCCATAGACTACTAGAAACAGAGATAAGCAGTGCTAAGACAGAGAGCAAACTGAGACAAAGAGTCAGTGAGGAAAGTATATGTACTCAGAAAGACTTGGGGGATCCAAGTGAAGCCTTGTTGTTTTGTATCTGTTGTGTGAGACTTAATTTGAGCTCACTTTTGTAAAAACTCTGCTTCTGAAGACATAATAAAGAGGTCACCACTGAAGGCTAGACCAACAGATGTAGCCCAGGAGTGTTGGGTGAACTCCTTATTAAACTTGTTGTGTTTATGTGTGTTTGTCTATTATGTTCTTTAACTGCTTCATTGTCTATGTATTTCGCAATCTTATCGATCCATTGCACAAAGTAACATAGGCAAATCCATGCACATGAGTATGTAATACCTTAATAATTTTCTAAGATCTCATTATCAGATCAAGCCAATATCCTTTTTCCTTCTAATGAAGATGAATTTATAAGTTGATTTATTGCTTTCCAAATTCCCTTTGAGACTCTTCAAAGGACAAAATAGTTTCCCCTTTACATTAAATTTACCTAAAATGGTAATTGTTTGCCTTCCTCTTTACAAGTGCCATTAATTTCATCTCTAAGTAACATATTCTTCAACTCCACAAGTGTGATCACTCTTTATGTTTGTGAGTGTGGCCACCTTCATGTTTGTGAGCATGATCACCCTTCATCTCCATGGGGGAAATGACCTTTCGCTCAATAAGCACAATGACCCTTCACCTTCAAAAGAACACTTAACATTTATCTTCTTGAATGCAATTTCCTTTGTCTACACCAGTGTGATTTATCTCCATTTGTTTGTGTGGTTGTGAGTTCATTCCCTCTAAAGGTTGTCATTATTCATTGCCTTTAAAAGTTGAAATATAGTTGTTAAATGCACTTTAATTTCTCTTTCTAAACAAGAAGTAATCACCAATTTAATAAATCACACCTACTTGCCTTTCCATCCCATTTTTGGAACCCCTTTGGATCAACAATCCAACCATGGACTTAAAATAAAATGCATGCAAGCAAACTTGTAGAATGAGATCTCAATTCCATTGCTAAGAAGTTGGAAACACAAAATGCCACAACAACAAAAGCATAAGAAACCATTCATAAAGCTACCAATGAAAACCCCAACAAAAACCCATAGCCCTCCACATACAAACTTAGTTGAAAATGCAACCAAAAAACATAGCAATAAAACCATCCATTTATGCAATCCAAACAACACATTTGGTCAAAAGCTACATTGCATTTTCATGTCGCTCATATAATCTTCAAGAACACAATTACAAATGCAATTCTCTAATGACAAAAACAAAATAACATGCACACATGCCTCTTTCCAAAAAAACATAACATAAGACAAAACACATAAAGCACAAATATAACATAGTTCCATTCCAATGACTCTCCCATTATGTACTCTAAAAAATGCACATAAACTTGTCCATGTAAAAGTCAAAAATCTAAACTTTAACAAGGCAACTTCCAAACAAACAAACAAAAAAATTCTATTACCTACTACCACCATAAACTCACATTAAAACATTAACCACTAAAATCGACAAAAACAAACAACAATTAAGTCCCAAGCTTTTTCATTATTTTGGTGGTGCGCCCTCCTTGTCTTCTTCATAATAGTTTGTCCCAATAAATTTAAATGTGATTTAAAAAGCACAATATTTTCAAAAAAATATTTTTAAGCATCACTAACTTTATTGTTGCTTCCTCCTGTTAAAAGGAAACAAAAAAAACCATTTATTTAAAAGAACAGTTGTCAAAGCTTAAAGTCTACTTGGAGGTAAAAGAACAGTTTCCATAGCTTAAAGTCCATTGGGAGGTAGGAGTAACAACTGAAATACACATTTTGAATGAGATTTGGTTTACATCAAATTTTAGTCTCAAATCTTATGAGAAAAATGAGAATGAAAATCACTTTAGAGAGATTAAGGTGCCCCCTTCCCTATCACCAACTAGTCTTCTCTACAATAGTTTGTCCCGTCAAATTTAAATGCAATTTAACAATCACAATATTTCAACAAAGTAAATTTAAGCATCACTAACTTTATTGCGGCTTCATGTTAAAAAGGAAATAAATAAATAAAAATCATTTATTAAGAACAAGTGCCAAAGCTTGAAGCCTACTTGCAGGTAGGACTAACAACTGAAATAAGCAGCAGTTTGAGTGGGTTTAGTCTCCATCAGATTTTAGTTCTCAAATCTTATGGGAACGGTTGAGAATGAAAATCATTTTAGAGATATTAAAGGGAATCTTATGAGAAGGGTTGAGAATGAAAATCACTTTAGAGAAATTAAAGGGTGTCCAAACTAAGGTGGTGATAACATCTAGCTATGAATAAATCATTCTTCTATCCGATAAACAAAACTAACCTTATCTTAAACTTAGTTGTTATTTAAAAAACAAAAAACAAAAAATTGAGAATGAAAATCATTTTAGAGAAATTAAAAGGTTTCCAAACTAAAGTGGTTATAACATCTCACTATGAATAAATTAATTTTCCATCGAATAAACAAAACTAACCTTATAACCTTGTTATTATTTTTTTAAAAATGGGCCTCAATATGTTGTGTAAAGAGTCATAAAAATAATAATAAAAAAAACTATACAAAACATCTAAATAATGTCGGCTCATAAAAAAAATTGGACCTGAAAAAATTGGATTCCTCTCCCCTCATCTTAATCCATATTTAAAATTAATGTCCCTCTTAGGCCTAGGACACCAAAACATAGAAATTTCGGATTATTGCTTCTCTCTGAGTTTTGTTTTGAACCTGGGCCAGCAAAACATAGAAATTTAGGGTTATTGCTTCGCTGAGTTTTGTTTTGAACCTTTATTTTGGCTCTGTAATATTGCATTGCGTTTCAACAGTTCTTTGAGACCATTTGGGCGATAAAAAGAGAAGAATGGACAGTACATATTTTAGAGCAAGAATCCCATTTACTGAACCACTTACTGAACCTAAAGCAGCAGAAAGTGAGAGGCAGTTGCAGAGCTCTGTGCTGGCCAAGCGACCTCGCTATGAATTTGAATATGATAATCACCTTTTACTTAAGAGGTATGGTCAACATGATCAAAATGATGATCGCCTTTTAATTAAGAGGTATGGTCAACATGATCAAAATGATGATTACCTTTTAATTAAGAGGTATGGTCGTCACGATCATGGGTTGTCTAGTACGCCCGGCTATGTTAAGGGTAGCTGCGAAGACAACTCGGACCTCCGAGTTGGAGAGAGAGGCACCACAAACCCAGATGGGGTTCAATCATTGAGAAAAACCAGAGAACAATATGCTCCTCTTGCACCTTATAATTATGATCATTATAGTAAAGAGTTGCCAATTCCTGGTTCAGATAATGTTGACGTAGCAGCAGATGCAGCGAGCACACTGTTTGTTGATGGCATTCCAAGTGATTGCAGTCGCAGAGAAGCAGCTCACATATTTCGCCATTTCCGGGGTTACAAAGAAATGAGGCTTGTCAGTAAGTCCAAGGAAGCTGCAAATCAAGGTGAAGGAGAAGCCAGTGTTAATGCTATTCTGTGCTTTGTGGATTTTGAAAACCCTAAATGTGCTGCAGCTGCTATGGAAGCGTTACAAGGGTACAGGTTTGATAATGATGATAGAGATTCCCCTTCCCTAAAGTTGAGGTATGCATATCCTCAGAGAAATAGAAGTAGGAATGGCAGTAACGATCGATTTGCACGCAGAAGCAATCGAGGTCGAGGTCGTGGTGAAGAAGGCGAATATCGAATTCAATAATTTTGTTTGTCTGTTCAGACATTTCTTTCTGCTCGTTGTCAATGGTTTTTTAAGATTCGTTTTAGAAAATCAATACCTCTTTTGTATGGGGTTCAGTTCCTTTCTTTTTTAATCGTCCATGACAGTTAAGTGACAATTATACCATGAAAGCCAACTGGGTTTTAGCTTTTCTAATACATATCTGTCTTAGAAAATGAAAGGTAAGTTGATAGAAGATATTGTGTGTTGGTAGGGATTTAATTTTAACATAAAATCTTAGAATATCTTTAGGAAGTGTGATGGATCAAATGATTGGAATGTCTTTAGTAAGTGTTATGGATGGATCAAATGATTAGAATATTTTTAGCAAGTGTTATGATAGATTAAATGTTGAAATTTATTTTTATAGTAGTTTTTTTTTTGTGTTTTTAGTTAAATTGATTAATTAAAATAATTATATAAAAATTATTTATGGTTTTTTGAGCATGTGGTATTAGTAAGTTATCTTTATAGTAGTTTTTTTTCAGTGTTTTTAATTAAATTGATTAATTAAAAAAAAAACTTTCATATGAAAATGATTTATAGTTTTTTGAGCATGTGGTATTAGTAAGTTACGGTAAGTTATCTGTAACACCCCTCCCTTATGTGCTGATTTATTGTAAACCTAAGCTGAGGAAAGCTAAGTGTGATATCCTCATTTGTGGGTTAAACTATTCTAAACCTAAGCTAAAGAAAGCTAGGTTCGATATGTAATATGAAAAGCAAATGCGTTATAAATCACTTGGAGGGTGGAGCACCAAGAGAGAGGAGATTATTACCAAATCCCATTGAGGAATGGGATAGAGATGAATCTTTCATGATAAAGCTTCTAGATGTGATTCTAAATAAGCTTGGATGGATGGGAGATAAAGTTTCAATGGACATAAAAGTTTTGTGGGAGATAAAGGCAATATTTTATAAGGAAAAACCTTGTGGGAGATAAAGATGAGATTTTCCGAAAAAAACCTAGGCAAATGGAAAAATACATAAAAGCAGGATGCCACTAATGGAAACTAAATCATGAAATAGGGTATTAAATACCCAATGCATTGATCAATTGAGGACAATTGATCCTTGGCAAGAACCTCGGCTCAGGGGGAACCAGAGGTGATTCATGGTTGGGTGGTGGTGCTCCTCCCTCCAAGTGATGTTTTAGTTGGCTTCATATGTGGGGAATGTTTTGTATGTTGGTATCTCACACTTATGTTTATTTATTTCTTTGAATTGGTTAAATCATGTAGCTCAGTTGTAGAGATGATGTGTTATCTCTATGGAAATAATTGTAGTCTTATGTATGTGACACTTAAATTATTTTGAATAGTGATGGAATCATAGTAATTAGTTGTCCATACTTGTGTTAAAAAGTTAGATTACTCATCATGGATTGGCTATTATATAAGTTATTGTGTGTTGGGGGATTTTATAAGATAATTTGATGCATGTGACATTAATGTAGTCCAAGGCAAATTTAGTAGAGGAATGTAATATGTGGGTTGATGCAATACTGGATATGTTGTCACTCTTTTAACATAAGTGGTCACCAGGTGAGAAACTTTTGTGCATGGGATATGTGTAGGATTGAGACAATAAACACAGCAGAGTATGTATGTAATGATTTCCTTAATACTACTATGGAGTCATCTACATAAGGTTGTCATATATATTAGTGTTTGAAATAGATTAGTTTTGTTAATGACTTGCATGATATGGTTTTGTATAGATGCATGTGGTAATTTATGGTAACTTAAGGTAGTCCAAGTTGAATTGAGTAAAAGGAACATAATAGGTGAAATTAGTGAGATCATTTCTATGTTGTTATGTCTTTAAACTTATGATCTATCTTGTTTCTTAAGATGATGAAGAGCTATGCATGAGACAATATGCATATATGATTTTGTTCCCTATCATATAACCTAAGTCTCGACTATCTATGCTACGCATTTACTTGTGGAATATTTTGTATGTTGCATAACCACCATGATCTTACCTCTATTCAATTATGCATGTGGGAGGGTGATCCTGGTCCATAGTTATGCTAGCCATAGTAGACTCAGGCCAATGTCCATTAATTCTTAGAAGGGTTATATTAGAATTGTGATGGTTGCATGTCATGATTTGTTGAGATTTAAGCCTAAGGGATGATCAGTAGCTACTGAGCACCAACAAGTTAATGGGTATACAGTGGATGTGGACAGCGAGTTTTCCTCAGTGATATGTGTGTTGGCATGGGATTGTGGTTCCTTGTTAGTGAGATCAACCACTTGAGTAGAAGTAACCTTAATCAATTCCTTGGGAATTGATGGTGGCATGGTGGAAAGTGGGTAAGTATTATGGATGGTGGGTTCAGTATGATAATGAGGGCTTACTAAGTCAATTGAAGCAATGGTTGAACTACAGGTCAAAGTAGAAATTGGGCTAACATTGATAAATTCAAAAAATGAAGGGAAAGGACTTACTGATAACCCGATATCCTCCAAATCATTACAAAAGGACATCATCATTTTCTCGATCTTCTTCAGGATTGGATTGATTTTTTCCTCTATCATTTGCCTTTAGGAGGTGGAAGGGATTTCGCCAGGAAGTGTCATAGGCAACATCCCTTCGAAATTATGAATATGTCGTCTTGTCATCCAGAATTTCTCCAATAACTCCAAGACAGGATGTGACTTTAATATGGAATGCATCCTCTGAGAAAACGAAGGGTTGAGCATGCAACTAGAAAGTGTATGGGTTGACGCACTTAAGATGAATCTAGGTGCTTCCATGTCTTGCACCGAACCATATTTCCTGCGAATATTCATCTAGGAGCAACAGTGGGATCTTGGGCCTGTCTTTGGTGATAGCATATTCTCATACCATCGAGCAAAAGAAACCTCATTAATCTCCTTACTGCTAGAGTCCCATAAAATATACCTTGGTAAGTATCTAAGTTCAAGGGGTTGATCCTCAGCAATTGGTGCTATCTCTCTACCTTCTAGTAGGCTCACTTCACCATAGCTAAGCAAACAAAAATATATCCATATATAAAATATGTGTCCCTCATGTACACATCTTCACAAGCTTCAAAGAGCACATTCAACAGATAACTACACCAATTTAACCGTGTGCTTTTCTCATGAGCTTCCACTACTAAAATGGCTTCTATGGTGTGCTTGCCCCTTGAGTAATGGTGCATTAATTTTCTAGAAATTGTATAGCAGGTGAATTTGATGGCAGGCTTGTCAATTTGTCACTCGTCTTCTTTCCTCACTTTGAAATATTTTGGAACGCAGATGACATTCTGATTCCTTTAGCGGATATTCATGTTCATCATTGAATGTCACTAGCATGTATGGGGTATCTTTTCAATCCAGAGAGAACCCCCATGCGTTTGGTTTATAAGGAATTCGATACATTGCATTGTTGCTCCTGAAGTGTCAAACACTGGTAAACTTCGTAAATTTAGCAGCGTCAACCTCTGGAGGCATCTAAAATCCTCTTTGATTCTAGATGATTGGCTTCCATGGCTACGACTTCTGTAAAAACTTCACACTTGAGAGCAAGGAAATGGAAAGAGTGTGAGAGGTCATTATCCAGAAGTGCAGCATTGTCATATTTTCCATAAAGATTCCTTTTCAGTGACTCTGGAGTTGGATTCAGGTGTGGGAATAGAGATTATGGAAACCTTATTCATAGTTGCAATTCGATTATTATACACAACAGACATAGGGGGTTTCAATTTGGGTTGAGGACCGGAGAAATTCGACACAAAATCTAAACTGGGAAATTCGACCACCTAGGCTTTACTACTGAATAACTTATTGTTGTCATGCAAACTAAATAGAAATACTTGACATGATGTTTTTTATTAGACCATTTAATTAATTAGTAAGGAAAATTTCTATACTTTATTCAAATCATGGAAATAATGGTGACTATGACCTGAGCCTAACCCAGATGATGCAAAAATTGAAAAGGAGGGTGGGAATGATACTTAATTATGATGAAATAATGGCAAGTTTCTATAAGTTGATGACCATATCATGTCAGGGATATTACAGGAGATATTTATCCCAAATTCAAAATGACGTGGGGAATTATTAATAATTATTATGGATAATATGACTTTCACATGAGATTTCCCAACCACAAGCAATTACGGAGGGAGGCATTTGAATGGAAAAACTAAAATAGTTGACAGCTTTATTGGTGCCTGATGCAGCTAAAATAGTGGACATAAATTTATTCATAATTAACACGACTGAAATAACTGACAAAAATTAAGAGACCGATGAAACTAAAATAACTAACTAACTCTACATAGACCTAATCATGATCCCCCTTTCAAAGATAAAATCAGTTTGATGTGGAATTAATTGTGCCATGGAAGGGATTTAGGTGTTTTCCATTTACCCAACCAAGAAATATGACTCCATCCAGTTGTGTCATTTTTATAACTCCTGATTATTTTACTTACGTGACAAGGAATGGTCCTAATCAATGCATTCTCAACATTCCATAATGTTTTATGAACTTGTTGTCGTATAAGAGAACCTAGCCCCCCACTACAAAGGATTTTCGCTGTATGCCACTCCTTCTCAACAATTTGGTGGAAATCTACCAAGAATCTGGCTATATGCAACTCCCAGAGCTCGCCCAACCATTTTGTAATTGATTCATCTTCTGACATGTGAGTGTCCCATGCAATGAAAAGGTTGGGGATGATGAACTCAGTGAGTACTACAGCTTCTCATTAATAAACAAGTTTGAAGAGTGTATACTTGTGCAGGGGCTTGACGGTTGTACGATAGGCCCACATTGTGGTTGGCACCTGTACCTCCCGATTGTCTCGAATAGCAAATCATATCTTGGTGAGGCCTCTCTCTAGGATTTTGTTATAATATTCCACAGTGCCATTTTCCTGGGGGTGGTATTGGCTGCTCTTATGGTGTTGGATCATAAAGTTTTACGGCAACAAGGAAATAGTATCATTAATGAAGTGGGCCCCCTTGTCACTTATGAGGCTTCAGGGGCACCCAAACCGAGTGAATATTTTCAAAGATGAACTTGGTGGCAGTCTCTATAGTGCAATCTTTAACTAGTGCAGGTTCATCCTGATTGGTAAGCTAATCTGTGGTAGTGATAATGAACCTGGCATGGGAGTGATGCACTAGTGGATTAATGGGTCCCACAAAGTCTACTACTCATTTCTTGAATTCTTGAAGTACTTGTACCAGTTGCAAGGGAATTTCATCCCTGTGCAATGGCTTTCCCACGCGTTAACAAACATCGCATTTATGGACATATTGTTTTGCATCTCGAAAAAGTGTGGGCCACTAGAGTCCTACCTGCAAAACTTTTCTCGCGGCAGCCTTCCCACCGATATGTCCACCCACAACTCCCAAATTCAATTCCCATAGTACATCTTGTTTCTCATGGTCAAGAACACACCGTCACAATATTTGTTCAAGGCCCATCTTGTATAACTGTCATGAAATCAATTCAAGGTATTCTACAGCTCGAACTCCCATGTGGCTTAACTATGTTGCTATGTATTCCTTAAAGAATTTTCCTGTCGTTAGGAATAATGTGATGTCCTGCAAATCGTCTGGTATGGCCTCATCTCGGAATAGGTCAACATCTAGATATTGATTATCTACTGACCCCTAGTTTCACCCGACTCTAGTTGGAAAAGATGATCAAGACCCATGTTCAACCTTATTGGCTTGGCGATTACTTCAAATGTGCTCTTGGAACAGCAAAATCCATCTACAAATCCCTCCTTCAAGTACAAGCTTATTCACTAAGTACTTCAAGGTAGAGTGATCAGTAAAGAACTTGAACGGGCACACCATAAGATAGTGTCGGAACTCAGTTGTGGTATAGTTCCTTTTTGTCATGGATAGTTTTATGCTAACAAACTAGATCGAGTGATTGAGGTTACCATCTCTAGGGTGAGCCAAAACAGCTCCCAAAGCAATTCTCGATGAATTTATATGGAAATGGAATTGCTTGTTCCAATCTGGATACACTAGGATTGGTGAACTTTCCAGTTTTTCCTTTAATATATTTAAAGAACTTCACATTCTTTAGACCATGCAAACCTTTCATATTTATTCAACAGCTTTTCCAATGGTGTAGTGATTAAGGCATAGTTGCAGATGAACTTGTGGTAATATCTTGTGTGGCTGAGGGTGGATCTCAGTTGCTTAACACTTGTTGGTGGGGGCATATTTAGGATTACTTCAACATTAGTAGGATCAACACATACTCCCTATTTACAGACTATATTCCCCAAAAGTATTCCCAAAGGCACAGCAAAAATGCACTTTTTCAAGTTTAATTTAGATATTTTTAGTTGTCTACAGTGATCAAACATCACTCGGAGAAAAATGGAGTTTCATTTTAACAAACTATAGATTGTCCAGTCATCCATGTAAACCTCCAAAAACCTATGAATATATACTCGGCAGGCAGTGATTATAATCCTTGAAAACACAGTCAGTGCATTCTTGAGTCCAAAGGGCATGAAATAGTAGGCATAGAATACGAACTTGGTGGTAACCAGAGAATTCATCTATGAAAGAGTAGGCTTCGTTACCTACTACATTGTCTAAGACTTCATCACTGAAGGGGGTAGTGAAATGGTCATGAACATAGCCATTGTATAGGATCTTGTAATCCACACAGACCTAGATTTATTCGAAGTCTTTATTGTTTTGTATGACAATTGGACTGACCCACTCAGCCTCGTCTACTAGAAAAATAAGCCCAGCTACCAACATTTTTTCAATTTCCCTTTTCACCCTCTATATAGTCGGTGTTTCGCTGGCCTCACATTTAGCTTAAGCATAATCTTCATCTCACCTAGATCACCCTTAATCCCTTTAAGCTCCATAATAGATGAAGGGAACAAGTCTTTGTATTCCCTTTGGAGATCGAAGATTTATGTAGTAGTTTTCTCATCCCAATAGCCCTCGATCGAAGCTAATTTTGGCTTCTCCTCAGCACCGATATTGTGTTTCCACAACTTCAGAGATAGTAGTTGCAGACCAGTGTTTATAGGCCCTTCTTCAATGCTTTAATCCCCTTCAGATTCCTTAAATGTCAAGTTCCTTAATTCCTCTAGATCATCCCCATCAGGTTCCAGGTTTACCTTTTTGCAAGCCACAGCCTCATGGAATTCAGATTCATATATGTGATCGAGGGCGTTCTGTTCCATGTAGCCCTCAGTAAGCTAACCTATTGAGGGCAAGACCATTTTGACGACTTGTAGAGCAGTTGTTATCCTCTCATTGTCATTAGTGAAGGAAAAATCACTGATAAACTGAGCTGACATACAATCCCATTCATTGGTCTATCTTCTTATTTCCTCCTTTACATACCAAGCCTGTCGAAATTTCCTTAGAGCGTGGATGAAACTATGCACCCACAAATTTTCTAGAATTCTTTATCTAACTCATCTGGCTTTACAATCTTGCAAGTGTTGTTGAGGATCGGTATTCCCTCGATGCTTAGTGAAATTGCATGGGAAGTCCTCTGTATACCCAAATCTAGCCACCAATGTTGTCTTAACCTCCTGCCACTCTCTAAGATGGTTGCGGTGAGATCCCCACCACCTTGTCGGCATTGCTTGGAGGGTGACGTCCAATAAGGGCAATTTGTTTATTTCTGAGATAGTTGAATCAACTTCATTAATAAAATCATAAACATAACCCATACCATTAAAAATAGGAAATTCTCATACATCAGTACCAACCCAATGGAGACGGTGGATTGTGGTGCAACACCTAGTGTTGATCTTATGTCTGCTCTGCTGCCAACCATCCCATGTAGCCTCGCATCCAACTTCATACCTCTAAAATCTTCTGCAATTTATTGACTCTTATATGTAGGATTAATGTAGTCTTCCTTTTTTCCCTCCATCAGCCAGTATAACTGGTCCAGCAACTCAGTTTCTTCTTTTTCATTCGCTGGCTCAGTGAACCTTGGCCCTTGATAGGAGTCCAAGGTTGGATTACCCTAACTCCCTCCACTTCAAAGGTCATTGTTTCTCTCTTCATATCAATTACAACATAGTTTTCAAAGGCCCAGTCTATTCCTAACAATGTGGGATAGGGGTCTTTATCTCCCATAATATTTATTACCTCGAATTAAAAATAAGTCTTTACCCCTTCTATGTCGACTTCTACATCCTCCAGATGTCAAACTAGGAGGATACAATGTTGATTCTCCATGCATAACTTAGGCCTTCCCAAGGCTTCCCAAGTTTTCCTCTGTAGGATATTCACATATGAACCCAAGTCTAGCATTGTATCCTTGATCTGGAATCCTGCATTTTGGGCATCAATTCAAAATAACCTACTTGTCCTTTTCTTGTTCCTACTCACTCGTCTTGAGTGTCTTTTAGGTAAATTGGTGGAAATGAGTACTTCCCTGACCACCCCATATTTGACAATAGTCTTAATATTTTTCCACAATTGTCCAAGCATTTTCTCATCATTCACAATTTACAGAAACAGCCTAAACCATTCTATTATAGGTTGGGAGTTAACTTGCAATAATTTCAGACTCATGGTCTTTGAAGGTTCTGGCTATTCTCCTTGGGGCTCAATAGTTGAATTCAATTAGTTAAAGATCTTTGTGGCCTCTTTGTAGTACTGCTTCTGTTGGCTGGAGTCATACGAGCACTTAGGTGAGGTCAGATTTATGATTCTTAGTTCTTCAATGGCTTTATAGACAACTTTGGTCTTCTTCCCTACCTAGGTGACTATATTAATGCTTGAAAGGGGGGTGTCTTGGGTTCCCTTCATTTGGAATTAATTAAATGTTCTCCCCGTTGGTGGTTGCACACTTGCCATATGGAAATTAGCTTTGGAAATATTTTATTGCATGCGTGTGGACCCTACACTGAGAGCACCAAGGTCTTATGGGTAGCTAACAATCTCTTGCAACATGCCCCTCTTGATCACAATTGTAATGACGAATCAAAATTTTGCCTCCTATTCTTCCCCCCTTGTTCCTCCACCTACTCATCCTCAAGGAGCTTCCTTGATCCTATAAACATAATGATCCAGCCGATTAGCTAGGGAATCTAATGCTCTACACTAATCAGTGTGGTGAGTAGGTGAACCACAGAACTCACAGAAAACAATGTTTCGGACATTTGAATACTTTTGTAAAATTGGACAGAGGCAAGGGAGATGCCCATAGATCTTGCATATCTCACAATATTCATAGGAGTTGCACTCTTCTACTTAGGAAATGTGTGGAACTACGTGCATCCTGAATATAACCCTTTTGTTCTAACCTGCACAACTCTGATGGTAGGTAAGTATGTGGAGGGCCCCACCAGTACGGAGGGAGTGCTTAGGCCTCTCAGTCTTTGGAACTCTATTGCATGATGCCCCTCAATATGGTAGTTATTACACCATATGTGTAGTTGCGAAGATCTCACCAACTGCATGTCCCATAGCTTCTCTATTAGATCAGTGATTTGATGTTGCAGTCCTATGAGAGTGAGGTTGTAAGAGACCATCCCTCCTCGATGTTCATGTGGATATCCAGCCATGGCCTCAATTTGGATTTCTTGTTCTAGGGCGTCTTGTAGAGTATCAATATTTTGTTGAGTCAGTAACGTGTGAGTAAGTGTCAATAACGCTTTGATGAACCATATCTGCTGATGATTGGGTCGATAGGGTAGTTTAGCTTGCCAATAGCATCCTTAAATATTTACGTCATCTTCTAGGAGGTTTCTCCTTCCCTCTACTTAATTTCCCATAGTTATGAAAACCCATTTTATCTAAAATCGTTATGAACCTTGGGTTTGAATTTTATATTTTGTCTTGCTATATTTAAAAGATATGATCTGTGGAAGTTAGGATTTTTCCAAGCTTCAGAATTCCATCGCAAACAGGTCATCGTGGAATTGTGACTATCATTTTTTTGCTACGAAGGTTCAGACTCGAAAATTAATACCCATTTGATCCAACATCTTGGTGAAGCTCAGGCCCGAGTTACAAATCTTTTTTAGCTATATGTTCAAAGATATTGTCCAAGATATTTAGGGTTTTTGTAGGTTCCCGAATTACATCCCAAACAGGTGACCTTGGAAAAATCATCATAAATTTCTCTTTAAGAATCATATCGCAATTTTGTAAGAAGTTACAGAAAGAGGATGGGTAGTAATTTTCTGTATGTATTTTTCAAGTTCGAAGGTAGGTTGTACAAATTCTCTCTACTGAACTAGTCTATAATCCGGTCAATGTAGGAGATTTGGCATAACTCTTTATTGAAGAATCCAATATTGATCAAACTGGTGGGGTTAGAAAGATGACTCAAAGGGATACTAAAGGCCAAAATTTTCGAAGTTGAAGATCTGAAATTATAGATTTACAGTTGTTTAAATATTGAGCTCCTGAAAGAAAGAAAAATCATAACTCGAATCAAGAAAATATAAACACCTAGTAAGCAAGATTGGATGGACGATTGCAAGAATGTGATCGAAGCTAATAGAAATAGTTGTATATGTACCATGGAAGCTAATATCGATGGTATGGAAGTATATTTGAAGAAATACATGGAATATTTGAAGAAATACATGGAAGGTTTGAAGGAAGGTGGGACAAAGCCGCTACAAGAAAGGCCTCCTAATGACAAAAAGGTAGTAGAGGAAACTCACGATGAGAGAAAATTAAATTTTAATCATGATTTCATAAAATCTAACATTGGATTGAAGACCCACCGTATTCCAAAGATCAATATGAGGAATTTTGATGGCAAGTATCCCATAACATGGATACTACATATGGAGAAATATCTTGATTTACATGATGTGCAACTATTACAAAAGGTATGTATTGCATCTTTATATTTAGAACCTAATCAATTTCTATGGTATAAAGGGCTTTGTTCTAGTAAACCACTTGTCACTTGATCAATTTTCATGGAGGAAATGATAGCACATTATGAGGATACAAAGAGAAACACATTCTTTAGCCAATTGATAAATCTCAAACAAAAGGGTTCAATGGCAGAGCACATTGAGGACTTCCAAAAATTGAATATAAGGGTAAATGATATTCCAAAGAAGCAGAGGATTGATGTCTTCATAGAGACTTTAACGGATAACATTCAACATGAGGTTATTCTTTGGGAACCTAATTCACTGGAGAAGGCATTCAAGCTTGAAAGAAAAATTGAAAGCAAAATTATGACAACAATAAATCCTACCACTCACAATTAAAAAGAAGGAAGTGTTGTTGCTCCTAGTCTTCCACAACCTACAAGGTTGACACCACAACAAATGGAATAAAAAGGAGAAAATGGGCTTTGTTACAGTTGTGATAGAAAATACATTAAAGGTCATAAGTGTGCCTAGAAGAAATTATTTTACATTGATTGTGAAGAGGAGGAAGAAAAGGATCAAGAAACGTCAGAAGAAGAGGATATACACCAGGAACCAACCCCAGGGAAAGAACAAATGAATCATACCATATCTTGTAATGCATTGGTAGGAATTACCACTCCTAAAACTCTCAATATAGAAGGACATATCAAGAATAAAAAGGATAACCTCACTATCACATAGAATCAAATGAAACAATAGGCAAATCAACATCGCAGCGAAGAAGTTTTGATATAGACAACTGGGTATTTTTACGAATACAACCATACAAACAAATGTCCCTAAAGCAAGCTAAAAAGGATAATAAATTATCACCAAAGTACTATGGTCCTTACAAGGTGCTGCAAAATATTGGTATTATGGCATACAAATTGGAGCTTCCTACATCTTCCCGAGTGCCCCCAATTTTCCATGTTTCATGCTTAAACAAGGTTATAAGTGACAAGCTCCTAGTTCAATCAATATTGTTGGAACTTTGCAAGGAAGGAAAAATCATATTGGAACATTTAGCAGTCACGGAAACAAAGAACCTGACAGCGACGAAATCGATCAATATCAAAGTATCCCATCAAGTGGAAGAATTTACTCACTGAACATTCCACATGGGAGGACGAGAAGTTTATGCAAAAGCATCCATAACTACTCAAGTTTTATTGAATGAGAGGGGCATGTTAGGTCCCTATACTACTAGTGTAATCCCTTATTGTTATTAGTGCAAACCCCTTATTATACTGGTGTTCCCATGTAGTCCCCATATTGTTATTATTGTACCCCATAGAAGCCCACTATTGTTATTGTTGTGCCCTTACATTATTATTGCTATGTCAGCTCTGATTATAGTATACCTCTTAGACTCCTATATATAGAAAGGAGGTATTTTCATTTGTATCATCCGAGAATTTTTCATTTGTATAAGCTAAAGGAGGTTGCCACCTCGAAGAGGCTGATTTTTAAGTCGTTGATCTATCTTTTCTATCTTTTTGTGGGCTAGTTTCATAACAGTGTCATGTGCAAGTTATTTATTCTAACTTTGGTAGGAATTGTGAAAGACTGATGCAAAGCTCTACCATACGCATTTGGGATTCTTTTGTAATTATTTTATTACACACTTTCCAGGATTACCACTTTGAAATGGTATGTTATCAATTGGATAATCCTCATCATTTTGAAGGTGAATCATTAGATAACCTTCGTGCTAGGTTCAGGTTAATTTGTTCGCAATTTCAACCTGATGATTTACCTCCAGAATTGTAATTACTAGGATGGTTTAATAAATTAATCTCTTTCCCATGCATTCCTAATCCTTATAAGATAATTCTAAGTTTAAGTGAGTCTTATTCGCTTTCCATTAACATGACTGGAAAATTTAATATGGAGGAACATACTAATCACAATGAATTTGTTGCAATAATATTTGATAGATTTCTCGATTTAATTAATACTTCTTATAATGTTGAGGATTCACTTTCACATGTTAATGAATTGAAACCAATTAAGTTAGAACAAGTTGACAGGAAATAAGATTCAAGATAGCAGGAAAGTTCGATCAGCAAAGCAAATGATCAAGAATCTAAAATCGGCAATGAAGAAAACTCTAATTCAAAAGTTATCCTAGTAATTTCTCATTTTCATTTTAATGATTTCACTACTCAAGATTCCATCCCAATTTACAAATCCTACGACGATCAAATTACCGTTTATATTCCTAATCCTTTACCTCATGCACAAGATGATTCCAACAACTATTCCAATTGCATAATTTTGGCTAAGTCTTGTGAAAATGAAATCTTTTCAAAATTGTCCCAATTGCAGTGTAACAATAATTGTAATCTTATTGTAAATAGTGGTATGATTTTTTTCGATTATTTTGGCTTGATTTAAATTTATTTTCATCCTTTATTTTTCAACCTTTGGATATTTGAGGCTAGCATGCTCAACATATAAGCATTGAACCCCCTCAAGATTCATTAATGGAAGAGAAATAAATTCAAAACCTTAATCGTGAAGATCAAAAAACAATTCTTTTCAAATTTCACTTAATGTTCATTTTATCTCTTCATTCTCATAAGCATTCTAAACATGAATTGGCACTCAAGGGTGTGTATTTACAACATTACCAACCATCTAATTCAACTGATGATCCTCTTTTATATTCACACCTTATTGATCCTTTTGAAAAACATTTGGCAAGTCCATTTCACCATGTGTACATACAACTAATTATTTTATACAGGCTATTGAAGCAAAAGGAACATTATAACAAGATGACTTACCACCTTCTCCTTTAGATCACCTCCAGTCTCTAACAAATATTCACACATATTTCTATGATCCCATAGATATTTGCTTGGATAGAAATTTCCAACGGAGATGGTTTATCAATAAGTTATTTATAAATAAGTTGTTTTTGGTACATACTTTAACAGTTGGTATACATATTACTTTAAGATTTTTTTTTTGTTTTATTTTACTTATAGTTTTGTTACTGATGTTTGATTTGTATATACATGCAATAAATAAAGCATTTGAATGGCTACATTGGAAGTTTGATTTTACCTAGCCTTAATCTACTTTTTAGATTAGGATTAGGAATATATTAGATTCAATTTTTGTTCAAGTTTGTTTGCTTATGTAGACTGAATAAGAAATTGGTTTTGAACAATTCATAAAATACATGGAAGAAGATGAAGACCCATGAGGTAAACTTATTTTCTAATTCTTCCAGGTAAGCATTGATACACTCATTATCATCTATTTGTGTGTTTTATTTCAATTGTTCTTTTCTTCTTTTAGTTTTTCTCCTTATGCTTTTTTCTTCTTTTTGCAGACATAATTTGGAAGACCAATGTCCAACTAATATAGAAGTTGTGAAAACTTCAATGCTGAATATGAATAATCATGCAAGGAAATTTATTTTCCTTTCCATTTTCTGAAGTATTATTTATGATCTCAATTTATGTTAAGTCTAAATCTCAAGAATTAATCATAAAAACATATAAGTTTTTTTTCCTAAACAAGACTTGTAAAAAAGGAAATGAAATTATATTTATGCTCTTAGACGCAAACTTCAATTGCAACTTCTTATTAGATTTGAAATTTTTGTTTAAAAAAAAAAAACTCACTAAGCTTGACATATACATAACACAATTTTCGAATATCAAAACTTTTTATCTTGCTTGGTTTGAGTGTTGGCTTTGCTTGTTGTGAGATTGATTTTCTAATTAATTGCTTTCCTTTTTCCTTTTTTGATTTGTGCTAAGTTTCTTCTGACTCTCAATTTGGATCTAATCTTATAGCATTTCCCTTCACCGTTTTAACATCCCTTTGTATATGCTTGTGTTATCTTTGCTTTAGATTGTCTTAGATGATATTGTCAACTTTTGTTCGAAAGGATATTTCTCACCCAATTTTGGTTTAGTACATGGGTTATTTTTACTCTTACTTAATGAAATTCTTGAGTAAAAAAGAAAAATATCAAATCAAATTATCAACTTATTATCTTTTAGATCAATATTTGAAATTATTAAGTATATCATTCCTCCTTATCACTAAACAATTATTTTTAAAGTAACAATAATAGCACAAAATTTTGGTATTCTTTAAATTCTTTTAATTCATCCCAACCTCTTAAGGAGGGGATGTGTCTCCCCATCTATCATAAAATTATCATAGAATCAATGTTAAGTTATATAAAATACCTGAAAGATAGGGGGTATCCTTAAAAGAGCCAACTTATCATGACCATGTGTACTAATCATAGTGACATTATCATATCTGGTCACCCAGCCGGGACAATGGCTTGCAACAACTCACTATAAGACAAGAGGTCTCCTCACGAGCCGTCTTGGTCACTACTGTTAATGCTCATGAATAGAATTATCGCTATCTAGTCACCAAGTCAGGATAATGGCTTTCAGAGTTATAAAATGAAAAAATTATTAAAATGACATTCCTTGGGCATAAAAGGTAACCCTGTCGAGGCTATGAACGCCTACTGGCAGCAATGGCTCTACTTATGACGAAGACAATCCATCCTACTTACTAAACTCAATTATCAACATTTGTTCTTTAAATCAATATGTTATCAATATAAAGTTGTTGTAAATCTGATTTCAATATTTTGATCTTTACTAGAGACATACAAAATGATAAAATTTCATTATCATGCATGAAAACTTCATTGAAGACCTGAATCCTAATATCTTGATTGATTTAATGCAATTTCATTTTTGCCTTAGAATTTCATCATTCCTGTAGAGATAGTTGGTTCGTACATGTGTGTCGTCAATGTTGTGGTGAAACACAACGCCCCCATTTTCACTTTACTTCTTTCATAAATACTAAATGGAAACCCTTTTTATTAATGGTAGTTATATCACTTTCATGCCTTATTTTTTCTCCCTTTGATGTTCGATTTGATTTCCTCAATGAGTCTTATTTTTATTAGCCTCTAATACACTCTTGTTTTATCGCATTTGGTTGTGTGGTTGGTCAATGGTGTTAATACAAAGTTAGAACATTTTTCATTGCCTATGCCTCTTATAAGTTGTAAATGTACATTATCTTTATATTTTTTATTTGTGCTTGTAAGTATTATTTTTTCCTTATTTTGTAAATGTTATTTTTAATGTTTGTTTTATTTTATCCCCCTAGACCAAGCTCTTAATTTATAGTGGCTTTTGTTTTATTGTAGTGATTTTTAAACCAAAAAATTGGTTTTCTCTTTAACTAGGTAAAACCTTATAATAATGGTTGAAACCTTTTTTATAAAGTAACTGACATTTCTCGGAACCTCGGGACCTTTCAATCTCAGGAGATTTCTTTTAGAAGTCCCGAGACCCAAAGTCCGGAGACCGTTTAAGTGGATGTGGGATTTTAGATAACCAAAAGGCTTAAAATTTCAAGTGGTTGTATTTCTTTTCTTCCCGACACTTCTCCTCTTGGAACACTCATATATCGTAACTTCATTTTAAATGAAGTTACGAGAAGCGGATTTCTCAGAGACCCGAAGGCCTGGGCCCCATTACATGGTTCTTCCCTTTTTCAAACCCAATCAATTTTATTATCTTCTGAGAAGCATCTCCCCTGATGCATGGACCCATCTCAGAAGATCTCATCTCGGGAGTTCTTTTAAAGAAACTCTAAGATGGATCTCCCTGATGGCCCGAGAGTCAATAATCTGATATTTAATACTCGGTGCAAATTTTTGGGTTGATTCACGAGGTAGGTCCCACCTTCGAATGGACCTCACCTCCTATACTTGCTTCTTTCTCCTTTGGTCACTCCCGCTCCCAGCCGCATCATCGCGGATCCCTCCGATCTTGTAATATTCAAAAATTGGTCATTTTGGAAATGTTACAATATTCACTACTTCTGATATGGCCCACTCTTCAATCGCTTGCCGCTTCTGCCCACTTTTGTTATCCATGACTTCTCCTCTTGCCAAACTCTGATCCCACCACTCCTATGGCTCTTTCCAACTCGGATTTTTTAAAACTCCCAAGACTCTGATATATGCTGCCATTTCTTGTGATATGCCTCCTGATGAGCCCCAGAAGTGAGTAATTATATGGGCTCATTCAGCCTCCTAATTCGACTTAATCCACCATTCTCATTATTTTATTGCATGTTTTTTATTATATTTATGCTAATAGAGTGAATTGGGTTAGTCATTATGCCAACAAGTCTAATGGGTGCTTTGTGTAGTTTTTTGGTCAATTTTGAGACAAAATCAAAGGTTTTAATGACCACTTGGAAGCCAAATTCGTGGAAGAACAAGGGAGAGGATTTGTAGGAAGATGTCCCCTTCATTTATGGGCCCTTACCTCGAATTCTCCACCATCAGCTTGGAGTTCAAGGGCTACCAAATCCATTATCACAAGGGCAACCGAGCAAGGGCTAGTAAAGTTGCTGTTAACTGCAAGTTTTGGCAGTCGAGTCCCTAAAGTTTAGGAGGACTATTGGGGTCCTCAATTTGTATAAATAAGAGGACTTAGGGCCTCATTTGGGTTGGTAGAAGTTAGCTAGTTGGCACTTCGATTTTAGTCATTTTTTTAGTCATTTTTTAGGCCGTAGGTTAGCTCTGCATTTCAGCACATTTTCAAGCTTTTTCTTGTAAACAGTTTTTGATGTAACTATTATATCTTGAGCAATAAAGATGAATCCATCTTTGCACCAGCTCTAATCTTTCTTAGGAGGCTATAGCTTTTGGGGTTGGGCCCAACCCAAGTGCCCAGTACCTCCTTTGTTTACCTTTATGTGTTTTTTCTGCATTCTTAGAATAAAATCTATTATTTATATTTAAATCTTGTTTTTTTATTTAGGTTGCTTTTGATGATTAAAAAGGCTTTTCATGTTTAGATTGATTTGATAAGTTAATAATAGATAATATCTTCAGAAAAAGGCTATCAAGCACCTCTGATCTCACCTCTCCCTCAGTGGGACCATGAGCTGGGACCAAGGTGTCCTTGTTGCCACCAAAAACACTGTCTTTGCTTCATCATGCAATTATTAGTGTTAGATTCTCATTTGCAGAAGTTGATACCAGTTGTGATTACATGCTAAAATCCATTCTTGTTTGGTTTCCATAGTTGATTTACGTGATTCGCTGCCAATAAACTGTTGTGCATCATGCTTATTGTTTCTAGGTCAAATTAGGTTAAAGTAGTTAGATATTTGGTTTGCATAGCCTTTGTTGATCAGTTTTGGGAAATAACATGCAGAGTACCTGTGATACCTCCTCATCTATCATTACCCCATCCATGCAACCTACTTCGTCCTCTAACTCAGATTCTTGCCTCTGATTTTCCACGTTTTCTCACTTTGCCCTAGTTTATACATTCTTGTGCATCATTGCTCCCTCCATCCTTGAACAAATACAATCGCTCCTTAGCCTCATGCACCAATTCCTAGACCCTTTAACATCCTTATCCAACCTCCATTTCCACTTTCCCACCATTTTTCCTCCATCAACCCTCCAAAATCCTCTTTTCGGAACATCCTGTAGAAATTACATATCATCCTGTAGAACCCCTGCAGAGTTCCTATAGAAGCTCACGAAAGCAGTTTCTTGATATCCGAATAATGTGAAACTCTTTGGAAGGGTGATAGGGACCCCTTAGGCCCTCTTATAACCTTCCCAACCTCCTGCAAGTATTTCCTTTCGCCAATCCACCTCTACACAGTCAAAAACAGTTAAAGCACATGCACAATAATTCTGCCAACTTACTCAAAAATACAAAAAGATGTTTCTTTTCAGATTTCACTTCAGAAGTAGCTTATTCACATGAATTTTACCTTTCTAAGAGTCAATGGAATTCCTTTCTATAGCTTTCATCATTTTTCTTGCACCAGTAGGGTTAGTCGGTAAAACTAGGGTTTGCTAGGGTTTGCATTTCCTTTCCGATTTTCGCTTCTTTCAAAAAGTAGATTAGCATCCTTTGAGTTATCTTTCATCCATCAGTTAAAAAGCTTCTTCTAAGAGCTCAGAGAAGTTGGCTTAAGCTCCTAGCGGACTTGTGCCAGCTGACCAAGTGAAAGCTATGGCAAGAGCTAGTACTTGTGCATACAGCACCGTCGCTTCCAAGTTTGTTACGAACTACCAGGTTGATAAAATTAAAGAAGGGAGTCCCAATAGTTGCAGCATTATTGCTGCAATACTGGGGCCCACCATCTTTTTGGTGCCATTTCCAGGGAAGTGTTAGAGTATTGGTGATTGCTACTATTCTTCTATTTTCTACTACAACCTTCTGCTAAGTAGTTTATTTCAGCAAGAGTAGAGTAGTTGTTTCATTTCCATTCTGCAATTTCATTTTCATAAAAGTAGATTAGACATTTCCTACTTTCATTTCATTTCAGCGAGCGTAGATTAGATATTTCCCATTTTCATAGATTAGCATTTCAATTCCGCAATTTCAATTTTGCAAGCGTAGATTAGCATTTGAATTCCACAATTTCCATTCCGCAAGCGTAGCTTAGCATTTCATTCCTGCAATTTCATTTCGGCAAAATAGATTAGTCCTTTCCTGTTTTCATTTCAATTCCGCATTTTCATTTCAGCAAGATAGTTAGTTTCAGTTCAATCTATTTTAGTTTTGTAGGTACAGGCAGGAAAAAAGCAAAAATCAACCAAAAAGATTTCCTTTTATGCCTTGTAGGAGTAGAGATAATTCAGAAAAATGATTGCACAACACCCCCACTGCTTCACACAGCCAACCTTCTCTCTTCTTCGATGGTTGTGATTAAAGAACCTTTAGGTGGATAGCAAGACATATTTGAAGAACCTCAAGGGAAGAAGAAGGCAAAAACATTCCTTTGGAGCAAATGGCTGAAAATAGAAATGTTGGGAGCAGTACCTTTTCTTCCAACTCATCCCTTTATGTTGGAAAAGGTGAATGTGAAATTATGCTGGAAGATTTCAAGAGTGATATGAAGCAGTTTCTTACCATGCCATTGGATACCCTGTGGATCCAAAGGAAGCAAGAGGAATTTGGGAGGTCTTTAGACATCTTTTGTCCTAGGTGCACTAGAAAACATCCTAGGAACGAATGTCCAATGGACCCCCTAGAAGTGTGTTTCGTCTGTGAAGAATACCATCCTATAAATCAGTGCTCTTCCTTGCCTGGACTTAAAGCTGTATATCAGAGAGCCAAAGGAGCCACTAAATCACTCTATTATATAAACCAAAGGAGGTCACATGGACCTATACCCTACCAGCAAGGAATGCAAGGGACATCCCAGACCTATTACGACCCCTATCAGGCCACTTCCATGCCTTCTTGGGGTCCCCCTGCTCATCCTTCCTGGTCCACACCCCCTCCTTGGTCGCATCCTCCTTAATACCATGCTTCTCTAGTTGCTCATTCATTTCACTCTTATGCTCAGCCACAACCTCAGTGTAATGCACCTGATCAGGGGTGGAGGCCCTAGTACAACTCTCCTCCCGCTCAATTGCCTCCACCACCTGCCCAACCACAACCCCATCCACATCCATCTCAAATATACACCCCAATCAACTACCCATACCACCATTTCCAAACCCACACATTGGAATAGCTCGACCCAATTGCAAAGCTGAGGCACAACATGTCCAAATGACTCCTCTTGAGCTCAATGATCTTCACCATAGCTCAGGAAGAGTATTACAAAAAAGAGATTATCTTGAAAGCATTGAAGGACCACACCCAGCAAAAGAAGATTAAAAAGAGGAGATCAAAGGACCATGGGCTGCACTAGATGAAGAGAAGACATCAGAATCAGAGATCGAGAGAGTTCCCTCATGGTTACCATCAAATCCTCCATGTACTCAAGAGAAAAATCAGCAAAAAGAAGAAGATGAGAAGGTCATGGAAGAAGATATGGAGAATGATCGAGATTAGAAAAAGGACCAAGGATATCAGAGCTATATTGAGATATGGTTTGAGACGGTCACTAAGTTGCAGTAGTACTCTCTTCCTCAGTATGCTTGGTCCCTTCAAAGTCAAATCATTTGGTCTCTGAAATCTGGATACTTGTCAAAGCATGCATTTCAAGCCTCCACATCATTTTGTCTCTAATCTCGATGTGCACATGGCTCCATTGGAAGTATTCTTATACTTGAAAATGATTTTTTTTTCAAGTAGGGTAGGGTAGAAAAAAAAATGAAAATAAGAGAAAAATAAAAACCTAAGGTGAAAACCTCCTCGGAGGCGCCTCAGATTGGCTCATTGATTGAAAACCTCCATGAGGTGGTCAATGGGTTGGAAAGAAGAGAAAAGAAAAAGAGAATAAGACCCCTGGGTGAAAAACTCCCTTGGAGGTGCCCAGGGCAGGCAATTAGGGTGAAAACCTCCTTGAAGCGCCCTAGTTGTTTTCAAAAAAAAAAGAAAAAAAGAAAAAAAGAGAAAATAGGCCTAATCTCTGTAAAATAATTGCAAGTTGCAGGGAATACATTGCAGGTAAGGAGGGTCGCACAAAACAAGGATAGGGGTCTGTAATAGGCTACAGGACATCCCTACAGACACTCCCTCCATGGCCACTTGCCTTTCCTAGGATTTGATCACATTCAAGTCAAGATTCCACCTTCTACAGGAAGTTTTGGGCTTTCTACAGGAAGTTCTGTATTTCTATAGGAAACATCCTGTAGAACCTTCGGGCGAGTAAAATTCAATTTTGGAGGGGCATCTGAAGGTTGGAATCTTTTTTTTAGGCTTGCACACATCCATGTTTCCATCCCTTACCCTTCTCCATTATTTTTTCCTGCTCATTGTGCTTCTTTCCTAAAAACTGTCTGTTCTACAAGAAGTTCCTGTAGAAATTAAAGGAAGCTAGAAATGGATTTCAAAAAGCAGTTTGGCAAACATGATAGCTTCATAAAGGGTTCATAAATCCTCCTGTAATCTTAAAACTCCTCCTCCATCATTTCCATGCCTGCATCACAGCCCAAGCTCATTTTTTCTTACCATGCAAAAAACTGCAGAATGCTTGGAAGCAAAAATACATAGTGCTGAAATTTGTTTTTTCCCTAGCTTGAAAACCGTGCATCCATTTATAAAACCATTTTATGGGGAGTTGTATAGGGATGATGGAAACATGCCCGAGTAATTCCAGCCAATTCTGGTGCACGGTTTCCAAGAAATCAGCCTCCATCACCTTCAGCCATTTTTGCATTTTCTCCATATCCATGCATCTGTTTCAAAATTTGTTTCATGGGGAGATGCATATGGGTGATAGTCACCTACCCAAGCAGTTTCAGTTGATTCCAGTGCACATTTTCCTAGAAATTGACCTTTGTAATATTCAACCATTTTCCATTTTTGTCGAAATTTGTGCATCCATTGATCACAATTTTGCTATGGGAGGTGCGTAATGATGATAGAAACATGTTCAGAAAGTTTCAGATCGATCCGGTCTATCGTTTGGGAGCTATGGATAAAACAAGTCGTTGTCTTGTAAAAATTCAACATCAGCAGCTTGAGGGTGCAAGTCTAAATGTGGAAAACAAATTCTTGTAGCTTAGATCCAGCCAGAGGATACCTGCACAAGAAAAATAGCCAGGAATCAGCAACCAAGCCATCATGCAACCACAGAAACAAATGCATGTAGCAGAAGGAAGGGCCACAGCACCTCAAAGCAACCACATTCGACTTCCAGGTACGTGACTAAACTCAGTCCTTTGTTGCATGAATGTAATTTGAGAACTACGTGAACAACCCTCATCCAGTTCAAATAGTGCTCAGTGGGTGAATATGACATTTGTGCTCAGCCATCTTAGGAAGAAAACTGAAAACACGTAGTGGTGACTGTTTAAACTCCAGCGTGATTGATGGGTGTGATTACAGGCAGAGAACAAGCAGTCTGATGAACGTGATGGATGTGATTAGTGGTGGCTGTTTAAACGGTCTACATGGGGCCAACGTGCACTTGGCCAGCTCACCCTCCATCAATGGAAGTCTCCATAAACAGCCAATCAAACTCTCACCTCCGTTGTTTCCAGTTTATCATCGTCCTTGCAGCTGCAACAAGCTCCATACCACCTCCATAGCAGCGAACCAATCTTTCTCGGCCATTTTTTTAAACCCTCCTACTTATCGGGCTCTACAGGAAGCATAGTTTCGTTCTATGGGAAGGCTTCTATAGGAAACGCAGAAAACAGTCGTGCAGAAAGAAAACCTGGTATTTTCAACGAATTTCAAGCTCAAAACGAGGTAGGATAGGGGAAGCTTCCTTGTGCATGATTTGTTTGTGAAAATTGGTGAATTGAACATGGCATGAGATTGGAAAATCAATGAAAAATCTGCTTGTGAATTGGAAATAAAACATTTGCCTGTGTGTTGCACTGAGTTTCTCAGTTATGTTTGCATCAAGATTCTCCTCCACATTTCTTGTCTTTAAAATTCTCCTGTAGAGAAGATATGCAACTGTGGTGGCCAACCTGTGTATGAAGAATTTGAATATACATGGTTGTATGTATGCTGGGGATAAAAATTGAGCTTTGCACTCTATCTATAGAAACCCAATTTTTCCATTCATAAACGGATAGTCAAGTTTTGGGCAGCAACAGCCTTAAAACCAGGGAATTAGTGCTAATTAAAATTTGAACACCCAAGAGATCCCTCCTTGAAGTTCAGGAGAGAAAACCAGTGATGGAGGAACACGGGACAATCAAGCACAAAAAGGACAGAAAGAAAAAGGGAGAAAGGGCCAGATTGCTGAGCCTAAAATAGCAGAAGGAACAACGGCACAAACACCTAGGGAAAAACGATTGTAGAGTAGAGCATAGAGGACTGAAAAAGTCCAAACAAAGGAGGGCACAACCAAGGCAACCACACAGAAATTAAAAGGAAAGACACATCCAGCCAAACAGACCGAAACAGTTGACACCAGGCTTTCTATAGGAAGCATGAAAACGGAGCAGCAAAAGGATAAATCACCTGAGATTTTGGCCAGGGAGGCAGCATCTGTGCTGGCTGCCTTAAGCACATCTCCAAAACAAAAAGGGAAGCGAAAAAGGGAGCCTTCCATGTACTTTAAGACAAGAAGGAGCACGTGGATAAAAGCTGGCAGACCCCAGCCACAGTTAAAGGATCCAATTGTCATTAAGGACAAAACAGCTAAACAAAAGGAGGAGTCTCCTTCAAAGATATCCATCACCTATGAACGAGGAAGCCAAAAACCTGCACTTGGAGAGAGAGAATTCAGATGATGGACTCAAAGAAAGCTCTACAGGAAGCTAAGACAGTTCTACAGGAAGCTGAGACAGTTCTGCAGGAAGCTGAGAATTCTCTACAGGAAAATGGGGCTAAGCTAAGAATTCTCTACAGGAAACTTAGGCTAAGCTATTAGTTGCTCAGAGGATGAGCAACACTTTCAGTACGGGGGTGATGATGAGCCCCATAAATGAGTAATTATATGGGCTCATTCAACCTCCTAATTCGACTTAATCCACCATTCTCATTATTTTATTGCATGTTTTTTATTATATTTATGCTAATAGAGTGAATTGGGTTAGTCATTATGCCAACAAGTCTAATGGGTGCTTTGTGCAATTTTTTGGTCAATTTTGAGACAAAATCAAAGGTTTTAATGAGCACTTGGCAGCCAAATTCGTGGAAGAAAAAGGGAGAGGATTTATAGGAAGGTGTCCCCTTCATTTATGAGCCCTTACCTTGAATTCTCCACCATCAACTCGGAGTTCAAGGGCCACCAAATCGATTATCACAAGGGCAGCCGAGCAAGGGCTAGTAAAGTTGCTGTTAACTGCAAGTTTTGGCAGCCAAGTCCCTAAAGTTTAGGAGGACTGTTGGGGTCCTCAATTTGTATAAATAAGAGGGCTTAGGGCCTCATTTGGGTTGGAAGAAGTTAGCTAGTTGGTAGTCTGATTTTAGTCATTCTTTTAGTCATTTTTTATGCAGTAGGTTAGCTCTGCATTTCAGCACATTTTCAAGCTTTTTCTTGTAGACAGTTTTTTATGTAACTATTATTTCTTGAGCAATAAAGATGAATCCAGCTTTGCACCAGCTCTAATCTTTCTCAGGAGGTTGTAGCTCTTGGGGTTGGGCCCAACCCAAGTGCCCAGTACCTCCTTTATTTACCTTTATGTGTTTTTGTTGCATTCTTAGAATAAAATCTGTTATTTAGATTTAAACCTTGTTTTGTTATTTAGGTTTCTCTTGATGATTAAAAACGCTTTCCATGTTCAGATTGATTTGATAGGTTAATAACAGAGAATATCTTCAAAAAAAGGCTATCAAGCACCTCTCATCTCACCTCTCCCTCAGTGGGACCATGAGCTGGGACCAAGGTGTCCTTGCTGCCACCAAAAACACTGTCTTTGCTTCATCATGCAATTATTAGTGTTAGATTCTCATTTGCAGAAGTTGATACCAGTTGTGATTACATGCTCAGATCCATTCTTGTTTGGTTTCCATAGTTGATTTACGTGATTTGCTGCCAATAAACTGTTGTGCATCATGCTTATGGTTTCTAGGTCAAATTAGGTTAAAGTAGTTAGATATTTGGTTTGCATAGCCTTTGTTGATCAGTTTTGGGAAATAACGTGAAAAGTACTTGTGATACCTCCTCATCTATCCTTACCCCATCCATGCAACCTGCTTTGGCCTCTAACTCAGATTCTTGCCTCTGATTTGCCACGTTTTCTCACTTTGCCCTAGTTTCTACATGCTTGTGCATCATTGCTCCCTCCATCCTTGAACAAATACAATCGGTCCTTAGCCTCATGCACCATGTCCTAGACTCCTTAGCATCCTTATCCAACCTCTATTTCCACTTTCCCACCATTTTTCCTCCATCAACCCTCCAAAATCCTCTTTTCGAAACATCCTGTAGAAATTACAGAACATCTTGTAGAACCCCTGCAGACTTCTTGTAGAAGCTCACAAAAGCAGTTTCTTGATATCCGAACACTGTGAAACTCTCTAGAAGGGTGCTAGGGACCCCTTAGGCCCTCTTTTAACCTTCCCAACCTCTTGCAAGTATTTCCTTTCACCAATCCACCTCTGCACAGTAAAAAACAGTTAAAGCACATGCACAATAATTCTGCCAACTTACTCAAAAATACAAAAAGATGTTTCTTTTCAGATTTCACTTCAGAAGTAGCTTAATCACATGCATTTTACCTTTCTAAGAGTCAATGGCATTCCTTTCTGTAGCTTTCATTATTTTTCTTGCACCAGTAGGGTTAGTCGTTAAAACTAGGGTTTGCTAAGGTTTGCATTTCCTTTCCGCTTTTCGCTTCTTTCTGCAAGTAGATTAGCCTCCTTTGAGTTAGCTTTCATCCATCAGTTAAAAATTTTCTTCTAAGAGCTCATAGAAGTTAGCTTAAGCTCCTAGTGGACTTGTGCCAGCTGACCAAGTGACAGCTGCGGCAAGAGCTAGTACTTGTGCATACAGCACCGTCGCTTCCAAGTTTGTTACGAACTACCGGGTTGATAAAATTAAAGAAGGGAGTCCCAGGAATTGCAGCATTATTGTTGCAATACTAGGGCCCACCACCTCCATCTCGGGACCTTACTCTCAGTGATATCTCTAATATATAAGTTTACCCATCTTATAACTTTTAGTTCTAATACATCTTCCTCTGATATCCATCTCGAGACATTTCTTAATATCTAGTATCCCCGCCTCTCAAACCTCCAATATATGATGTCATCTCGGGAGTTCATCCCCCTGACGCCATCTCCGGATTTATATCTCAAGACTTTTAATATTATAATTCCTCCTGAGACTCACTCCTCCGAGACACTCCAACGTTTGCCACGTGCCTTCCCACATCATCCAAAACCTATCAGCATATGCCACATGTCCATTTTTTTTTTCCACTACTTTCCATGTGTAAGCCATTATTATTAATGGTTTTAGTGTTTTTTTCATTGTTTTGGTTTTCCCACCATAGCCACTTCATCCATTAATTATTAAACATAATGCTTAATTTTAGTTAATAAGACACTTAATTTTTTCAGGCTAATTATAACATTAGTTTGGATTATGGTTATGTTGTTATACATTGTACCAATTAAAAGCCTATGTAAATTAATAATCTTCAATTTTCTTTGTTGTGACAGAGAGGTAAAACATCCAGGGTCAATTCGGACTCATCATTCGATCATAGCAACTTAGCCATGTATCAAACTGCAAACCCAAATCAATAAAGGATATCTCTTTGAACAACTCCCTTGCAAAATTGCGAGATGAAAATAGAGGAGGTTGTAACAACCACTCGACAGAATGCCATTTTCACGAGCGGTGTGATTTTTTCTAGGGCGAAACATACCAAACTCAATAGCGAGATAATTCGAGAAATCCACATTCGACCTGTGATTCAACAGAGGACATGTTGATTTGGGGCAGCATTGGATGTGCTCTAGCCACGAAAATTGGTGGAGAGGCTAAGGCACATGAGATCTCTAATACCCAGAAGGGGTTTGGGCAGATCCTAAACAGTTTGGAAGATATTAAAATAATTAATATTTTTAATGGAGTCCGTAAGTCTAAACTTAGGGAAAATAAAATATTAATGTAAATTAATATAAAACCGTGTTAGGATGGTACAAAATTCATGGATCAAGCCAGATATAATCTTAGTCATTGATTAGGGACTTAATCTCGGTTGTTTATTTTTCAATGAGAAAAGTATAAGAGGAGGCTTGAGGGTCACTTGGAGAACACACCAAGAGATCAAAATTGTGACTTTCTTGGGCTAGGTTTGCTGAGAAAGTTGAGAGAGTGATCAGAGTTGCAGCTGAGGGGAAGTGAATACAGAAGTAGAGAGGCAAAGATAGCATCAGGAGGATCAGTACAGTAGCTGGAGAGAGGGATGCAGAACCAAACAAGGGTTCATGCAGAGCCAACTAGGGTTCACGCAGAGCTAGCTAGGGCTCATGCAGAGGCAGCTAGGAGCTACGTAGTGCCTCAGAGCACCAGTGTGAGTGACACAGAGGGCCATAGGACTGACGCAGTACCTCTAAAGGCTGATGTAGGCCAAGCCAAAGTGATGTTGGGCTAACAATGGACCAGAAAAAGATGACGCAATCCCTAGAGGTTGATGCTAGGGTTTCGTGGGTCATATTGGAGCTGTGGAGTTGTCGGAGTGTTTATCCAGGGTTTCAACAAGAATATCTACTTCCGAGTAGAGAGGTACTACTGCCAACTGTTGGGTGAGTAGGATTTGGCACCCAGATTGTATTCTAAAATTGCTTAATAAATCAAACCCTCAGATAGTTGGACCAGTTTTCCCGCATTGGGTTTTTCCGGGGCCATTAGTCCAAAAACAATGGTGTCACTTGTGTGCTTGTTTTGTTTCCTTCAGTTGATGATCTGTAATGTGTTGAGCATGTACTTGTATTTATTTACAGTATTTACATGGTAAATAACTTGTTAATTAACAGCATAAGTAGGTAGGAATAAATTAGAAAGTACATGAAGGGTTTCTAATGGGTTAGACTTAGAAATTTCAACAAGTTAAATGTTGCTATACATTGTACCAATTAAAAGCCTGTGTAAATTAATAATCTTCGATTTTCTTTGTTGTGACAGAGAGGCAAAATACCTAGGGCCAATTTGAACTCATCATTCGATCATAGCCACTTACCCATGTATCAAATTGCAAACACGAATCAATAAATGAGATCTCCTCCAACTCCTTTGTGAAATGGCGAGATGAAAATAGAGGAGGTTGTAACAACCACTCGATAGACTACCATTTTCATGAGCGGTGTGATTTGTTCTAGGGCGAAACATACCAAACCCAACAACAAGTTAATCCAATAAATCCACATTCGACCTATGATTCAATAGAGGCCAAAGGACCAGATTCATTTGTTTTTATTATCTTGGTGATGGAGGGATTCAAGGTAGCCTGTTAATTTGTAAATGTTCTATAAATATGGCATCCCCAACAGAGGCAAGGGGCATAATTTTTAGGAGGATTAGAAAAGATAATTGTAGTACGAGGATTGCATTAGGAATTATTACATTATATGTATCAGGAAGGGGGATTGATAGAAGGGAATAATAGGAACTTCTCTTTCCTAGGATTTAGAATTCTCAATGCACTATTGTATGAGGAGTTCCGAGTTGTAAGAGAAGAGAGCAAACTTTAGACCTAAGGATTGATTATGAGTTTGTAATTCGCACAAAGAAAGGAAAGGTAGAAGTGATTTGAATCCAAGAAGGAGTTTTACAAGCCTGAAGGCATTTTAGCACTATTCCAAAGGCGATCTCACATTGTGGATCTGTCTTTTGGCACTCCAAGGAGGAGAAATAGGAGCACAGTTGCTTGCACTACTCTAATGATAGGTTCCTTGTTTTGTAATCATTTTATTATGTAATTTTTATTTGGAGAACATTAACAATTAGTTGCTTTTTGCACTATTGTATGAGTATATGTGTTTGTTGATATTTCTATAAATTTCAATTCAATTTTGTAATTGAATGATAAGGGAGTTTACACTACTGTAATTTCTACTTATTCAATGATGTTTGTAAAGCTATATTTGCAGTAATCGACAAAACTAAAAAGAAATATGAAAATGAATATAATGAAACTAATATGTAATTTACTCATAACTATTTATCAGTAAATTGCAGGATTGTTTTCAAATTGTCATTTTGATCAATGAACTATTTCTTGAACATTGTGGCGAATTAATATGTAAATTTTATTCTCAGTGATCTCTCAACTTCTCTCTTCTTTCAATTGACTGAATGAGGACTATTCTAATTTCGTTGTAATTAATTGAATTACATTTCTCGTAATTTCTATTTTAAAATTTTGTTCTAAGTAATGTATTTCATTTCGATATCATGCACTAATGTTGTACCATGGTTTATATTATTAAAATTCCGTTAGAACTATCTCTGTAGCATAGAACAGAGTTAAAGAAATTGTGAATTCATTGAGATAGTAATATGTTAGGAAATAATTATTTGTTCTCTTGATATATTTCTATCTTGTTTTATATTTCATTGGTTGGATGAACTTTTTCTTTAGTTAGTGAATATTATTTGATGAATTCAATTATACAAACAGTCCCTTTTCCCTGATTAATGAATTTTCTCTCGAATTGTGAAAAAGGCTATCCTTTTTCCAATTCAAGATAGGATTGGTTTAGCTTACATATAGAGATAAGTCTGCATTTAGTTTAATTTTTCATTTCCCAAGTCCTCTTCCCAAAGAGGAAAAATCATAGTCATGGCTTGGTTGAGCCCCATATCATCCTAATGATCACTTTCTTGCATGATCAGCAAGAAGAGTTAATCTGATGTCTCTTCTCTATTGGTCGCTGAAAGTCATACTTTAAGCCAGTAGAGATAGAGAGAAGGTAACTAGACCTAGTTTAACTTGTTGGAACCATCATTCCAAACGAAAAAGGAGTTTCTTTAAGTTCCCTTCTGGGCGGTGTCCCTTATAATGTTGATGCATACATTTCAAGCCTTCAACACCCTCATAGTTTATAAAAGTTTTTTTCCACTTTCAATAGCTTCAAACACCATGCTAAATGAATTGAGGACTAATTCTTAATTATTTACACTCTTCATAATTTTTTATTTCAAGAAGTAAATTATTAGTTAAAAATCCAAACAAAATCTTCGTGTTGGTCAAGTTTTAATCCACCTAATTTCCCTCTTTGCAACATTTCCATTAAAAAATTAGCCCCTTTTCCATTGATATTATGAGCAATCTTAGAGATTTATTTCAAGTATTATTAACTATGCATGATACATGTTAACCAACACACATCACTTATATTTACATAGAATTCAAATATATTAGTCAATTTGTATTATATTGGGCGGTTGGGAAGAATGGTTGTTCTCTCCCCTACCCATGTTCAATTCCTTGAGAGTGACATATAAAAATTTTCCTTTTTTTTCTCTCACAAAATTATTTGGTGTAATCATGCATTGTTTTTTTCTTCTAATCTTAGTGTCTTCTAGAAGAAGAACTTTCCATCTTCACCCAACTTCATTAGTGTTGTTTTTATCCAACTCAATATCTTCCAACTCAAAATAATCTCTTTTCTCAAGAAATTTGTTTATAATAGGTAGTTGATGCATAGATTTACCTATTTGTTTAAAATAGGTAGTTGATACATAGATTTACCTAATTGTTTAAAATAGGTAGTTGGTACATAGATTTACCTTGCAGATCTAACCCACTTTCAAAGATCTTCAATGATTGAATAGTTTTTATTCTTCTTTATTTTATTTTTTAAAGAAAGGAAAATATAGATTGCAGTGGCTCACATGCACAAAGTTTGATTTATAAAACATTTCCATCATCCATCTTATGTTACTATCTTTAGTCAAAATAAGAATGACTATCATAATTTGAGCTAGCTTCAATTATGCTTGGGCAATGTTTTTCTTCACTACAACCATCTCAAAGAAATCATTCGAAACATATCCAAGCTTATTGAAGGAAATACTATTTTGAATAAGAAATCCTCCCTCATTGAATCAACAATCATGGGCCATCATCCAAATGGATCCTAGAAAACCCTCTAAGTCTTCTAAAGATCGAAACTATCGCATGAGAATAACTTTTAGAAAAGTCAGATAACACTATCAGGAGGCAAAAACATAAAGAAAATAGTGAAATGAAGTCTATTGGAGGTCAACGGAGAGCAATGCACAGGAGTCGTCAAATCTGGCCGATCAATGGTCCAGATCCGATTGGCAAATCGCAATCGGAGGAGGCTATCGGCGGAGACCACATGGAATATGCGATAGCGATCAGCGGGGTCAATGAGGACTGTCGATCAAGCATGTAGATTGATGACCCAAGATGAATCGCAATATCGCGTCGACAAACCACAGAGGAGTGCTTACAAACAGCCCAAGGGTATGTGCGATATGCGATTGCGATCAATCGCATCGCAACATTGCATCGAAGCATTGAAATGGAGCGGGGACGATATAGACCTAACTCATGATAGCCGGACCCGATGCAAAAATAGGTGACATTTCATATATTTGAGATCTGGAAAACAACATTTTCCTTTGTATTTGTGTTTTTTCGTTAAATAAATAAAATATGAAGGAAATGTGTCGATGCGATGAAACCAGACCTAAAAGGGTTTATGAATGAAAATATATAGTATTTCAAGTCTGTCTAAAGCCATTTTACGGGGTTTTTCAATGTTTTCATGTATTTTTAAAATACAAAGGGAACTCATGAAACAAGTTGGATTTCGAGCACGCCGTAGGCGGTAAGTGGTTTTGGTCGGGCTCCACCCGAGCCCATACACTAGTGCCATGCGTCCAGGCCTTGGAGAGAGAAAACCACCCTTTTCAGGTAGTTAACCCCCGTACGAATGAGCCACCCGAAATGAACCTTAGTCGTTGGACCAAGATCTCTCATATCAATGGTTGAGATGCGATAAGTGATATAAAGACGGACCCGATAGGAGTTATAAGGCAGAATCTATAATAATTCAAATTCGATAAGTGGAAAATTGGCAGATTTTCATAATTTTTAGTTTGTTTCTCTGTGTAAATAGAGAACACTGTTTATGGGAATTTCAAAGGCCCGATGACCCATTCCGTTACAGAATAGGTGGCCACCATCCCTGAAGGCATTTAACAATGATTGCTAACGCTCAGAAGGGGCTCTAAGCAAAGAGAGGTCGGGAAGCCAGAGAGCCGAGAAGGAGAAATGAACAGACAGCGCTGATTGGCTTTAAAGCCACAGATTGCAAGAAACAGAGACAATCAATGCTGAGACAGAGTGTAAACAAAGACAGAGAGTTAGTGAGGAGATTTTGCGTACTCATAAAGACTTGGGGGATCCAAGTGAAGCCTTGTTGTTTTGTATCTATTGTGTAAGACTCAATTTGAGCTCACTTTTGTAAAAACTCTGCTTCTGAAGACATAATAGAGAGGTCACCACTGAAGGCTGGACCAAGAGACGTAGCCCAAGAGTGTTGGGTGAACTCCTTATTAAACTTGTTGTGCTTATGTGTGTTTGTCTATTATGTTCTTTAACTGCTTCATTGTCTGTGTATTTCGCAATTTTATCGATCCATTGCACAAAGTAACATAGGAAAATCCATGCACATGAGTCTGTAATACCTTAATAATTGTCTAAGATCTCATTATCAGATCAAGTGGTACCAAATATTTAGGTTTGCTAAGGTTAGACAAGCTTGTGTTGGATTGTTGAATGCTAACTAGGTCAAAGCTCAAATTAGGAGATGGAGAAATAGTTGAGGCTAACCTAGAAATTGGAAGAGTCTATCCTAGGAGGAAAATGGCAAAAGAAATTCCCTTAGAATCAGACTCTCATTTCATGGATAGTTTCATGACCATGAGAGCCATGGTAGAAGAGATGTATCGAGAATTTAAGAAAGGTCGAGGTGAAAATACTTCAACCTCCAAACAAGACAAAGGAACATAGGAACCTCTTCTAGATGTCCATTCAGAAGGCAAAGGGAAAAGGGAAGAGCCTCCTCTATCAACACCTCCTTCTAGCCCTGAAAATAAAAAGAAGAAAACATCTTTGATTAAATTAGATGTAAAATTTGATTTGCCAATATATGATGGAGAATTAAATGCAGAAAAGCTAGATAACTAGATTAAATAGATTGATGTATATTGCAAGGTGCAGAACATCGATTTAGAAAGGAGAAAGATTCAACTGGCCAGCCTTCACCTTGGAGGAACCACCCTAGTGTGGTGGGAAGGCAGGACAAAAGCTGATTTGAAGAATCATGGTAAAATTCTTTCTACCTAGAGTGAATTTGTTTCTATCATTAAAAAACAATTCTATCCACTAGCTTATATGCAGCAAGCAATGATGAGTTGGAAAACTCTTCAACAATTAAAGGGGAAAAGTGTACAAAGCTATACCTAGGAATTTAGAAAAAGAAATTTAATTCTAGGCATTTCTCTAGACTCACCTGAAACTTTGTTGAAGTATATAGGTGGTCTGCATAGCTATTTGAGGCACACCATTCTCATGTTTAACCCTACTAGCATAGATGAGGTATCAATTCAGGCTACACATCTGGAGGCTAGAGGCAAGAATGTGAACCCAAAGATTAGGGGATCATCAAAACCCACTGCAAGGAAGAACAAGGAAAAGAGGAAGCAGAAATGGAAAGAGAGGAAGGCAAACGCTGTACAGAAAGACAAATATTCATGCACTCACTGCAAGAAGGATGGACATGATGATGCACATTGTTGGTCTTTGCATCCAGAGCTGAAACCCAAGAAGTTCGGTGGTAAGAAGAAGAAGATTGTTGCTGCTATTCAGAAATTCACAGCCACGAGTATAAAAGATTATCCGCTTTAGAGAATGCAAAGATCAAGAAGCAGGCACTGGATATGCTTGATAAAGGATTCATAAGACCAATCACATCACCATGCATATGTGCAATCGTGTTGGTGAGAAAGAAATATGGTTCGTGGAAGATGTGCATTCATTATAGAGCACTGAATAAAATAACGACCAAGAATCGTTATCCTCTTCCTCGCATTGATGATCTATTAGATCAACTGAAAGAAGTTTTTCACTTTTCCAAGTTGGACTTGCGTAGTGGCTATCATCAGATCAGAGTAGCAGAACAAGATGCATGGAAGACTGCTTTCAAGACAAAGCAAGGACTGTATGAATGGCTAGTTATGCCTTTTAGCTTAACTAATGCTCCTACCACTTTTATGAGAGTTGTGAATGATGTGCTCAGACCTTTTATTGATGATTTTGTAATTATATATTTAGATGACATTCTTGTTTTTAGTAAAACATGGGAAGAAATTTTGAAGCATGTAAAGCAGACTCTAGATGTTTTGAAAAGAGAAAATCTCTATGTTAAATTATCAAAATGTGAATTTGGGAAAACATATTTAAATTATTTGGGACATATATTAGGAGGTGGTGAATTGAAGATAGATCCCTCTAAGGTTGAAGTCATTGTGAACTGGCCTAAACCCAAATCTGCTACAGAAGTTAGGAGCTTCCTAGGAGTAGCACAATATTGGAGAAAGTTTATTGCTAACTTGTCCTTGATTTCAAATCCCTTACATGTTTTAACAGGATTGAACAAGGTGTTTCAATAGGGAGGCAAACAGCAGAAGCCTTTGACACATTGAAAGAAAAAATTAGTATAACAGCAATACTAGCATTGCCAGATCTTCAAAGACCATTTGAGATTGAAACAAATGCCAGTGACTATGCCATGGGAGTAGTGCTGATGCAACATGGTAAACCCATATGTTATCACTCTGAGACATTTAATTCTGCAGTAGTTAATTATCCCACATATGATAAAGAATTGTATGCATTAGTGCAGAGTATGAAAAAGTGGAAACCTTACCTATTGGGCAAAGAAACAATTATACATATAGATCATCAACCACTTTAATATTTGCACTCACAAACTAAATTGCAGCAATCAAGACAGTATAGGTGGATGGGGTTTCTACAACAGTTTCATCTTGTCATCAGATATAAGAAGGGCATACACAATAAAGTTGCAGATATGTTATCAAGACCAATCAACAATGACTACTATACTTAAGCATAACCGAATATTGCATGAAAGCTACATTGAACAATATGCTCAAGATATAGATTTTAAAGATGTATATGCAACTTTAATTCATGGAAAACAAGTAGAAGAATTGAATTATCATGTTAAGGACCAACTCTTATATCATTTGGGAAATTTATGCATTCCTCAAACTGAAAGAGTTAATATAATCTATGGTGAGCTCCAGTATTGCAGCAATAATGTTGCAACTCCTGGGACTCCCTTCTTTACTTTTATCAACCCGGTAGTTCGTAACAAGCATGGAAGTGACGGTGCTGTATGCACAAGTACTAGCTCTTGCCGGAGCTCTCACTTGTTCAGCTGGCACAAGTCTGCTAGGGGCTCAAGCCAACTTCTATGAGCTTTGGGAAGAAGCTTGTTAACTGATGGATGGAAGCTAACTCGAAGGAAGCTAATCTGCTTGCGAAAAGAAACTGAAAAACTGAAAGAAAGCGCAAGCCCTAGCAAACCCTAATTCTACCAGCTAATCCTAGTGATGCAAAGAAGAGAATGAAAGCTACTAAAACAGATGCCATTACTTCTAGGAAGGTAAAATACATGTGTCTAGACTACCTCTATCTGAAGAAAACATCTTTTTGTATTTTTGAATAAGTTGTCAGAATTATCATGCATAGGCTTTCACTGTTCTTGACTGTGCAGAGGTGGATCGGCGAGGAGAAATGCTTGGAAGAGGTCGGGAAGGTTCAGAGAGGGCCTAAGGGGACACTAACATCCTTCCAAAGAGTTTCACAGAGTTTTGCTATCAAGAAACCTCATTTTGTGAGCTTCTACAGGAAGTCTGCAGGGGTTCTACAGGATGTTCAGGAATTTCTACAGGATGTTCAGAAATTTCTACAGGATGTTTAGAAATGGGATTTTGGAGGATGGATGAGTGAGGAAAGATGAGGGAAGGGATATGGAGGTAGGATAGGGGTTTGAAGTGGTCCAGGGACTGGTGGATGGAGTTGGGAGAAGATGTAGATGGCTGAATTTGCTCAAAGGAGGCTGAAACAATGGTTGCACAAAAAGGTAGGGTTATGTGGGCAAAATGACAAACGTGAGGCAAGAAACCAAGTTAGGGGATGGAACAGATGGTTCTGATGAAGTTTGGGTGGATGAAGAAGTGGTAGAGGTGCTCTACAATGTATATTTCCAACTGAACCAATAAAGACTTGCAAGTAATCAAAGACCTAGTTATACCAACCTAATCTGATATAGCTAACAGTAAAGTGAATGAACAGAAGCTTTATTTGCAAGGAAACCATGTATATTAACTATGAAACGAAACATTTCAAAGATCTGAAAATGTAACCAACTTCTGCAAATGAAAATCGTACACTAGTGATTGCATGGCAAAGCAAAAATAGTGTTTTTGTTTGGGACAGCAAGGTTACTTTGATCCCAGCCCCTAATCCTATGAGGGAGAGGTGAAACCAAAGGTGCTCGTTGGCCTTTTTCTGGAGATTTTTCCCTATTGATATCCTACCAACTTAATATAAACATCAGAAGTGTTATATACCTAGAGGGGGTAATATGGGGTACCTCCCTTGGAACATTTAATATGTCAGACCCTGGAACATCTTCTGCTTCATCCTCCTTGGACTCTACCTGTTTATTAATGGAAATATCCTGTAATGTAATTTTCTTCTTTTTATACCAGAGCTTCAGGAATTTCTTCTGTACATTAATATTGATAGTAC
>APFE031655127.1:84963-95595 GCA_000404065.3 Pinus taeda
GTTACCCAATTCGGGGCTCATCATCACCCCCCTGCTAAATGGGTTGCTCATCCTCTGAGCAACTAGTCCAGCTCCTCGTCCTTAATTGCTTTGATCGCCTCCCTCACATCCCAGGCTTCTGAAGTAATATCTTCTTCACTGTCAAGGAATCCGGCCTTCCTTTCCACCTCTTCCCACTTCTTATGCTCCTCTTCTTTTGTGCCTCCTTCTAGCAAGCCCAAAAGCAAAGGTGGACTTAACTTGAGGCCTATCCAGCTGGCCTGAAGATTCTGCATAACCTTTTTGTAGAGAGGCACTCGTGCCAAGGCTTCCCTCATTCTAGTTGGGGTGTGGTATTCTCTGATTTTGAGGTTGTGGGACAATGTGTTCCACCTACGGGTGCAAGCATGAACACAGTTGTCTCCCAATAGTCGCTCCATGTCCTCGAAATGTGCTATGGCCTGAGCTTGACGATCCATGTAATCTAGCAGGGCCTGAGAGTTGTTTGCTAGGTGCTGGTGGGCGGATATCAATGCTGAGGGGTCCCCTGGCTCTGCTCTAATCAGCAGTGGTTCCTATAGTTCCCAGTCCATGACATTTCTGACCTCTGCTGCTCTCTTTTCTTCATGGTTTAGCCATGAGGTCATGGCCATAAGCTTCATGTCCCCTACTGCTGTGTTGGGGTCCCATGAGGTCATGTTGGGAAGGGCCAAATTATGAAGGTAGAATTCAGATAGCTTGGCCTTGTCTTCTAACGAACTGCTGTTACATAAAGCCATGAACTATTGGGGGTTTTGGATTTGAGTGATACCCCTCTGTGCCAAAGTGTTGATATGAAATTGCAGCCACTGATCCCTGAGGTATAGGGCGTAGGATTTGGCTGGCTGCCTACACTGCAGAGCTTCCATTGCCCAACTGGCCATGTAGGCCAGTTGGGCCTCCTTCTCTTGTATCTAATGTTTTAGAGACTGTATCTCTAGGCCTGCTTGCAATTCTCTTTCCTGTAGTTGCCGATTTAGTGCCTCAAGTTCAGCTTGCATGCCTTCCTTTTTCTGAGGTTCTTCTGTGGTATCTTTGGCTGTTGTGGCCTCCTCCTATTGTTGTTGTTCTCCCAAGAGGTGAGGCTTGGCTTCTTTCCTCTATCCTTGTAACTGTAGCTACTGTCTAAGCAGCTTATTCTCTTCCCGTAACTTGGCCTACTGGTAGCTCTCCACATGTCGTACCCTTGCCAATTCTCTTTGGGCCTCCTTGACCTTTTCCTCCAAAGGACCTATATCTGCCACCCCCTTGGATTTAGTGATCTTCATCCAAGTGTGGGTCCTCACTCTTTCTTCCTCTAGTGCTAAGAAAAATGGCATTGTGAATTTTTGAGGAATGATTTTCCTGGCCTCTAAGAAGTTATAGTAAGAGCCCAGGCTGGGTTGGGGGCGTGGTTCCATAATGGTATCAGCCTTCTCTTCCTCCAGTGATGACTTGGCTGCTTTTTTCTCCATCTTTTCGGTCTCCTTCAGCCTAGCCAATGTTTCCTGTAGAGCAGCCTTGGCATCCTATAGAGAGGCCTCTGAGTTCAACTTTTCCAACATTTCTTTCCATGTGGATGTCTTCGGGCTTCCCTGCTCATATGTGATGGATGTCTTTTGTTTGGATGGGGTTTCTTCAATTGTAATTGGTCCTTTAGACAGTTTCTCCTTTGGTCTGCCAGTTTTAATCCTCATGCTTCTTCTTCCGCTTTTCTTTTTGCTTTGGAGATGTGCTGAGGGCGGCTAGCATAGCTGCTACCTCCCTAGCTAGAATCTCAGGAGATTCTTCCTTCCCTTGCCCTTTTTCTAGACTTCCTGTAGAAAGTCCTGTGCTGACTATTTTCTGCCTTCCTGTAGAAGCAGTTTTTGGACTTCCTGTAGAAATGGCCTTCTGGCTTCCTGTAGAACCAGTTGGCACTGATTTGGCCTGCTTGGCTGGGGGTGTCTTCTCCTTTAGTTTGGTTGTGGCTGCCTTAGGTGTGCCTTCACTTGCTTGGACTTTTTCAGTCCTTTCTGCCCTGCTCTGCAATCTCTTCTCCCTGGGTGTTTCTGTCATTTTTCCACCCACAGTTTTGGCCTCAGCAACTTGGCCTTTCTCTCGTTTCTCTTTTTTTCCTTGCTTTGGTGGTCTTTTCGGGGTTTCTTGACCCTTGGCTTTCTTTTCTGCCTCAATGTGCTCCTTCTCCTCACTGCTGGAGGAAGTGAGTTCCTCGGCCAAAATTCGGATATCATCATCCTTAGACATATTGCGAAAAATATCCCAGGAGAGAGGGACAGTATAGGTATGGAGTGCATCTTCTACTAGGAACTTGATAAGCCCATGATGGGCCAGCTGGTCTGGTGTCCCTTCCTTCAGCTTTGTGGCACACTCAGTCAAGGATTGCAGGAGGAAGTAGGGGATGCTCAACTTTTGTTCTGTGGGTAAATCCCTTTTGTGCCTAAGTTCAGTTAGCAAACGGAAGTGATAACCATATACAATATTGAACCGCCCCTCACAGGTAATATATTTCATAATCTGAAGGCTGACTTCACTCCAAAATGGTTGTAGGCTGGTTCTCTGGACCCCATCCTTATCCTCTGAAAATTGTTCCTCTGGTAGGAAGAATTCCTTTTTAGCCTTTTGGCCCAATTTTCTCTCCTCTTTATCCCATGGTACCCCCATTGGTAGATCAGTGACTCTGCTAATGAGTTGTGGGGTGAGCTTTAGGGTCAAACCTCTGAAGTTTACAGTGGCTAGTGTCTTTGATTTAGGCTTCAAGGACCTTAGGAATTCCTCTGTTATTTCATCATCGTGACCTTAAATTTTGTCACAGAAGGTCATCCAGTTTTCACGGGAAAATAAGTCTACCACCTCAGGAGTTTCTCGCAGTTTCTTGGAATCCGAGGGTTCCTTTCTAATAAACCCTCCTGGCATGGTGAAAAATGAACTGTTTTGGCTTGCGCTTTGAGCAGAAAGGGAATTCTATGCGTGTTTCCTCCTCAAAACGTTGAAAACAGTATCCCTCAGGTCACTTTGTATCAATTCCCCGGTTTTAAAACTCGACTGCCCGTGTACAAAAGGACGACTCTGGTTTCCCTAAACAGAGTGTAGAGCTAAATTTCCACCCCCCACCATACACATACTCATGTAAAATTCACATCTTTTCTCCCACCGGTTAGCCTTGACAGTGTTTCAACTTCTCTACAGGAGGAATTTTCTTCAGGACTCGTGGAGAAAATCTTGGACGCAAACCAAAGAAGAAATTTCATGCAACCATAAGTAAACTGCTATTTTGGATTCACAAACAGACTTTCTTTTAATTTTCCTACTCCAGCACATCGAATTCACCACCTTTTGAAATATCATGCATGGGAATGGTGTGTTTGGGCCTACCTCTCTTCGAATTGCCAACCTCGACGTAGACAGTCCAGGTTTCTTTGTTATGTCGGGTTTCTTGTAGCACTCCTTCCAGTAGAAAGCTTTTCCAGCTCCTGGAGGACGTCATGGTGCTTCTGGACAAGTTTGGGATGTGGAAGGACATTGGAATGGGCCAAGAAGCTCGAGCTAAAAAACTGCAGAGGAGGAGGATGCGTACTCTGCTGCAAAAATGGTTGCAAGTGCGAATGACAGCGGTTCACCGTGAGTTATTCGTCCAAGCAATTTGAATTACTGCGCAATTCATGGTGCAGGGGTGAGCTGTCTAGGCCGATCCGTTAGCCAACGTCACAGCCATCATTCTTCGGCATGTCTCTGAACGCCATATCCTTTCTTTTGCCATTAACCGCCGCCATTTTTGTCACACTATCGATTCTCCCCGACTGGACACTTCCCACGTGTCAACTGCCCGTCTCTTTGGCATAACCGAGCTCGTTCGGATCCCACGAGGCCATCCGACTGGCTGTGGGTGACTAGTTGGCTAGCCACCGAACTTGTTCAATCCGCACATTTCACAGTCATGCAAATTTTAGAGTATAGTTCATGCAATTCGACGAATAAGGTTAGACACTTACCTGTGTGGCCGTGGATGTGTTCTGCAGGCTTCGGGACGTGGAATGTTGGATTTGCTTGCTACTGCTTCGTGCATGGGCGCTAGAGCTCCTTTTTCATTGGCTGATGCTGGATACAAGACTTTGGGACCCGACCCTCTGGTGGTAAATGCTGCATGCGCCGGCTTCGTTTGATTTGAGCTGCAGGTGTCTCCATAGTATGTGCTCCAGCCGGATCAGCTGCTACAGGATTCTTGTAGGACATCTTGTAGGTGCTTCTCCTCCTAGGATGCATGCTGAAATGAGAAGGATTGTGTTCATGGATGAAGGGTCCTGATGGAGCCTTGACAGGTAAAGTGTGCGAGCCTCTACATGCTTGATTTGTCACTTGAAAAAAAAAATTTAATCTAAGGAAACAGAACTCTTGTATGACTGTGCAGGAATACCTAACCAGATTGTTGCAATGGTGGTGGAAGGAGATGAAACAAGCGAAGGATGGAAGAAAAGAGTGGTTTCATGCCCCATCAACAGATTTCAAGCTTCAAATCCCTCTCGAGAATCAATTCTGGCCTACCCAAAGGCTCTACAGGATGTTTCCTGTAGAAATGCAGAACTTCCTGTAGAAAGTCATAAAACTTCCTATAGAAGGTTGAACCTCGACCAGATTGTGTCCAAATCCTGAAAAAAAGTGAGTGTCCATGGAGGGAGAGTATGTGAGGATGCCTGGTAACTTGGTATGGACCCCTGTCCTTGTTTTGGGAGGCCTCCTTTTCTGCACTGTACTCCTGCAACTTGCAATAATTCTTCAAAGATTAAACCTGCTTCTTTTTTCTTTTTTTCTTTTTTCTTTTCCCTTTTTTTTCTTTTTTCTTTTTTTTTGAGAAAGAAACAGCAGGGGCGCCTCCATGAGGTTTTCACCCCTACTATCTGCCTTGGGCGCCTCAGAGAGGTTTTCACCCAAGGGTCTTTTTATTCAACTTCTTTATTTTCTGAGAGACAGCAGGGGCGCCTCGCTGAGGTTTTCACCTTTACTGCCTGCCCTGGGTGCCTCAGAGAAGTTTTCGTCCAGGGATCTTTTTATTTCCTTTTTTTTTTATGATCAAGGTGTGGCCGGAACAGAGGTAGAACCCTTCTCTATTACCAACACTGTTTTTTCCACAGTTTCAATGAACTCCTGCCTCGAAAGGGGTTTCCTGTAGATCTTCAGTCGATGCCCATTGACGTGCATGGGGATGGCTTCTTCATCAATGGTCCTGATAAGGACTGAACCATTGTCATTGCATTTCTCCACTGTATATGGTCCTAGCCATCTTGTCCTCAGCTTCCCTTTGAAATCCTTGTGTCTAGAGTCATACAGCAGTGCCCAATCTCCCGGCTGGAATTTCTTTTCATTAAGGTGCCAATCATGCCATATCTTCCTCTAAAGTTGAACCACTTCTCAGTGGAGGAGGGCCTACATTCGGTGTTCATCTAACCCATTCAGCTGCAATAACCTTTCACGTTGAGCATGGCTGAGATCTAGGTCCAGCTGAGCTACCATCCTCAATGTGTTGTACTTGAACTCTATTGACAGCAGAGCTCTCTTCCTGTAGACCAGCTCATAAGGTGTGAAACTGGTTGTGGTCTTCCAAGTGGTGTTGTAGGCCCAAGAGGCCTCAACCAGGCGATCTGCCCAATCCTTTCTGCTGCTGCTCACCACCTTAGTCAAAATCCCTTCTAATGCTCTATTAGTGACTTCCACCTGCCCATTTGCTTGAGGATGATATGGGGTGGAAGTCATATGCTTGATATTGTGATGAGCGAGCAAGTCTTCAATTAAGTTGGAGGTGAACTAGCTTCCTTGATCGGTGACTAACTCTCTTGGGTAGCTAAATTTTTAGAAGATATTTTCTCTTAAAAACTCAACCACCTTTTCTTCTGCCATTGCTTTGATTGCCTTTGTTTCTGCCCACTTTGTCAGGTAGTCGGTGCACACAATGATGTAAGACCTTTGCCTTGAAGGAGGGTTGATAGGACCCACAAAATCCATGCCCCACTTCTCAAATGGCTCGAGGGTCACTTAGGTTGGAGAGGCATTTCATCCCTTGGAGTCGGTTTCCCCATCCTCTGACATCGGTCACACTGGCTGATGTATCTTTTGACATCTTGATGAAGAGTGGGCCAATAGTAGCCTGCCTGTAGAATTTTGAAGGCAGTCCTCTTTGCTGCAAAGTGGCCTCCAGAGGGTCCATCGTGACAGGTTAGGAGAATGTCAAAGACTTCCTCCTCCCTAACACAATGCCTCAAGATCTAATCCAGGCCAAGTTTGAACAAGTTGCCCCCGAGGGCACTCTTCCACACGATTCTGCTCTTCTCCTTTTAGGATAGAGGCGGAGGGAACTGTGCTGAGACCAAGTAGTTTGCTATATCAGCAAACCACGGAGAGAGTACTGAGATAGAAAACATATGTTCATCTGGCATCTGGTCATCCACCGTTCCTTCTTCACCTGCAGGCAAATCCAATCTAGACAAGAAGTCAGCAACAACATTTTCTTTACCTGGTTTGTCAACGATAGTTAAATCAAATTGTTGCAACAAAAGTAACCATCTAATGATACAAGCATTTACATCAGGCTTATTCATTAAATATCTAATCGCAACATGATCAGTATTTACAAGGGTTTGATAACCAGTGATGTAGTGTCGGAACTTGTTCAGGGAATGGACTACGGCCAGGAACTCTTTCTCGGTTACAATATAGTTCATTTCTGCCTTGGACAGGTTTTTGCTAACAAAGTATATGGCATATGGAAGTTTCTCCTCAACTTGTCCTAAGGCTGCCCCTATGGCTTTGTTTGAGGCATCAGTGTGGATGTGGAAAGGTAGGGCCCAGTTTGGGCCTCTCAAGATCGGGGCGGACACTAACTTATCTTTCAACTCATTCAGAGCCCCTTGACAGTTGTCAGTCCATTTAAACTCAACATCTTTTCCTAAGAGGCCAAACAATGGCGAGGATAGCTTACTGAAATCTTTAATGAATCTTCTATAATATCCCACTAAGCCTAGGAAACTTCGAACATCTCTTACCCTCTGAGGAGGTGCAACATTTTTTATGATAGAGATTTTGTTAGCATCCACCTGTAATCCTTGAAGAGAAATGGTATGACCTAACACGGTCCCTTCAGTCATCAGGAATTCACACTTTTTAGGACTGAGGGACAGGTTCATCTCAATGCACTCGTTTAAAAATTTTCCCAGGTTGGACAAGGCTTCTTGGAAGTTAGACCCGTAAGGAGTAAAGTCATCCATATAGATTTCCACCGAATCATGAACCAGCTCAGCAAAGATGCTCAATACAGCTCTCTGAAAAGTGGCAGGAGCATTGCATAGCCCAAAGGGAAGGACTTGGTAGGCAAAGGTACCCCATGGACAAGTGAAGGTGGTCTTATCTTGGTCCTCTGGGCTGATTTTGATCTGATTATACCCGCTGAACCCATCTAGGAAAGAGAATAACTTCTTTCCTGCCAGTCCATCCAACACTTGATCTATGAAGGCAAAGGGAAGTGGTCTTTCTTGGTGGCTTTGTTCAGTTCTCTGTAATCTACATAGATTCTCCACTTCCCATTTTTCTTGGGTACCAACACCAGAGGGGAAACCCATTCGCTGTCTGAGATGGGGTAGATGAATCCTACATCCAACAATTTTTGCAATTCCTCTTTAACGATGTCCTTAAGGTCTGGATTCATTCTCCTCTGAGGCTGCCTGACTGGTTTACAGTCCTCTTTAATGTAAATATGATGGGTAGAGACCGAAGGATGGATTCCTTTCATTTCCTTATAGCTCCAGACAAAAGCCTCCAAATGGCGGTTCAAAAGGCTACATAGCTCTTTTTCCTGAGAGGGAGAGAGAGAGGCGCTGATATTTAAAGTTCTTTCAGGGCCAAACTCCACATTCTTAACTCTAGGAGAGGTCAAATCAGTCACACAGAGGTCCACTAAGGCACTGGCTTGGGTATCTTCCACCAACTCTTCTAAGGACAGTGCACCGAGAGGAGGATTTTGGATTAAGTTCTCAATCAAATCATCCTCAGTTTGAGGACCTCCCCTAGTGGCCTCTACTGTGCACAATGGTGCAGAGTAGACCTCGTCCTCATATCCTTCTTCCAACCAGAGGGGTAAGTCATGTTCTAGCATAGGTTGGGCAGGAGGGTATAGGACCAGCTGTTTGGACATAGGCCCATTCTTGATGGTCATGCTTCCCGCTCGACAGCTGATGTAAGCATTTGTAGTAGCTAGCCAAGGCCTTCCCAAAATGAGGGGATATCCAGTGAGTTTTGCCTTTGGCTGAAGAACCAAGAAGTCCGCAGGGTACTCCCAAGAGTCAACAGAGACCAAGACATCTTCCACAATCCCTTCGGGAGTCACGGTGGAGTGGTCTGCCAACTGCAGTATTGTCGAGGTATTCCTTAAGGAACTCCGAAGGTTGAGTTTAAGCATGGTGTCCCTGGTCATCACATTAATGGAAACCCCTAGATCAATCAAGGTGTGGGGGATGATGGTGCCATTGATGTGAACATCAACTATAGGACTCCCAGGGTCTAAATACTTTGGATAGATCACTTGCCCCAACATAAGATCGGACAGTTGTCCTATGACATTGATAGTTGAGGCATCTCTCTTTCGCCTGCCTGGGTGCCTAAAACACTTCTCCTTAATAAATTTGTTCTATATCAGTACATCTTTTATGGGCTGGAGAAGTGGTATTCTCACACACAACTGCTTGAGTTCTCCCAGAAGCTCAGTCTCCTCTAGGTTGGGTTACGCGGTTATTGTTAGTCGCTCAGGAAAGGGTGGAATGGCTTTGGGTTCACTTTCCTGTTTCTCTTCCTCCTCCTCTAATGGAGGAGTTTGGCGCTCTAGAAGGACCTTCCCAGATCGCAGGTTGATCTCCTGGATATCCACAGCATATGTAGGGTATGTTGTCTCCCCAGTATATACCTGCTAGTCCTATCTGTTGTTGGGGTTCGGGTTCAGTTGAGCAGGCATCTGGGGTTGTCTTGGAGGAGCAGGAGGTAATGGTTGTGGTTGAGCTGGTGGTGGAGAAAAAATGGTGGGAGGAGGGTTGTATTAAGGCCTCCACCCCGGTTGAGGTTCATTCCACTAAGGTTGTGGCTGGGCATGTGAGTTAAACGAATGAGAAGTAGGTTGAGTATGGTATGGAGATGGATAAGACCACGGAGGAGGTGCGGACCAGGAAGGATGAGCAGGGGGGGCCCAAGAAGGTATATGAGCAGATTGGTTAGGGTTATAATAAGCTTGGGATGTCCCTTGCATCCCCCGTTGGTAAGGTCTGGGTCCATGTGGCCTCCTTTGGTTGAGGAAGTAGAGAGGTTCAGTAGCCGCCTCAGTCCCTAGGTACATGGCTTTAAATCCAGGCAAGGTAGGGCATTGGTTGGTGGGGTGGTCTTCCTCACAAACGAAACATACCTCTACTGAGTGCAATGGGAACTCATTCTTGGGATGCTTCCTCGTGCATCTAGGACAAAAAATGGCCAAAGCCCTCTCAGCTTCTTCTTTCTTTTGCTGAATTCGGAAGGTATCAAGTTGCATGGCAATAGTCTGTCTCATCTCACTCTTTAGGTATTCCATCTGGTTAGCAAACTCATGCTTGGAGAAAATGGTACTAGCTGAAAGATGATTCCCCCTACCTCTCTTCCGGGCCGCCCTAGAATAGTTTCTAAACACGGTCTTTATGTCCTCATAAGGTAGTTGGTAGATGTCTCCTCTAGCCAACATGTTAAGGGTGTCCAGAAGGTCTTCAGGGACTCCCCGGAGCAGAACCAGCTTCAGAGATTCCGGGTCAAGTGTGCACCTGGCCTATTTATAACTGAGTTGGAACCTTTCCTCGTAGTCTTCTAAAGACTCATCGCTTCCCATGGTCATCCGAAAGATTTCTCCCTTAGTTTCCTTGGATCTACAGTAGTTCTGGTATTTGGCATTGAAAGCTTGCTGCATCTGAGCCCAAGTGGTGATATTGTTCCTAGGTAACTCCATGAACTAGCATAATGTTGCATCCTTGAGGGTAGAGGGGAAGAGTTTTAACTTTTGCTCGTCCTCAGCATAGTCATAAGTTCGACAAAGGACAACAAACTCAAACAGGAAGGTATCAGGGTCTTCAGTAGTCAATCCATGGAAGTGAGGTAAAGCAAAGGGACTTATGTTTTTCATTTTCATGACTCCATTGGTCTCTCATATGGGAAAGGCACCTTTTATTCTCTCATCTTCTCTTCTACCGTTTCGGTTTTTAGCCATGGCTTCAGATGGAGTGTTCTCTAACTCTTCTTCTGTTATAGGATCTTCATATATCTCATGGGGTTCACCTATAGGTTCTTTTGGCTCACTGTCACCAGAGAAGAGAGAAGGTTGACTCAGTGATGTGGTGGGGGTGTTGGGTAAGATTTTGTCGGTTTTATCTCTGTTCCTACGAGGCATGAAATGGAAAGACTTTTGATTGCTTTTGTTTTTTTCTTCTAGTACCTGCAAAACTAAAATAGATTGAACTGCAACTAACTATATTGCCTGCAAAATTAAAATAGATTGAACTGCAACTAACTATCTTGCTGAAATGAAAATGCGGAATTGAAATGAAAGCAGGAAAGGACTAATCTATTTTGCTCAAATGAAATTGC
>APFE031655127.1:101385-111808 GCA_000404065.3 Pinus taeda
TGTACCTTTGGTATCAAAGCATAACAGGTGGAACCAAAGACCCTAAGATGTTTTACCGAAGGAACATGTCCATACACAATTCATAAGGAGTCTTGTTTCTTATAGCATTAGATGGACATCTATTCTTTATATATGCAGCACATAGAACAGCATCAGCCCAAAACATTATCTTTACATTTTTGAAGAAAAGCATGGATCATACCATATTCGAGATTGTTCTATTCATTCTTTCAGCTACACCATTCTATTGGGGATTATAAAGCACAGTTGTTTGATGTTTGATCCCATGTTGGCGAAGATAGTTTTCAAATTCATTTGATGTATATTCTTTTCCATTATCAGTGCGAATAGACCCAATATGAGATTGTGCATCATTTTCAATCCATTTATGAAAATTCTTGAATGTTTGGAAAGCATCAGATTTGTTCTTCAATAAATAAACCCAACACATTCAGGTGTATTCATCAATAAACGTCATGATATATTTATTTCCATTTGCAGAATAAAGAGGCATTGGACCACGTAAACCTGAATGAATGAGTTCAAGTTTCCTGTGTGCTCTTGAATGTGAATCATGAAAAGACTGTTTGCTATGCTTTCCTAGAATGCAAGCATCACAATGCTTAATTTTTCTAGGAATTGTAGGCAAACCAGCAACACCATTTTTCTTCAATAAGCGGAGACTATCATAGTTCAAATGTCCAAATCTAGCATGCCATAATAAACTTGATGGAAGTGTACCTTCTTCATGAGAATTGTATGATAAATGTTGTGCATGAGCAGATGTTCCTTGCAGTTTGAGAAGCCTTTCTTCTTCTATTCCCCTCATGACAAGTGAGTGATCAGATGCTTTTCTTACCTCCAGCTTGCCATCAAACATATGAATGGAGTTACCTTGCTGGCGGATGTGGACCAAGGATAGCAAGTTTCTCTTGAGTTGTGGGAGATATAGAACATGATCTAGAAGAAAGTCTGGAAGACCAAGCAGTTTAAGCCTAATTGTGCCAAGGCCTGATGGCTTGATTTTTGACTGATCTGCAAAGTATACTGCTCCATCAAAATTGTCAGTGAAATCTTCAAAAAAATCTTTTCTATGAGTCATGTGACAGGTTGCTCCTGAATCAAGCAACCAATAATTTTTCCAAGAAGCAAGTGAAGCATTAAACAAATCTTCATTTACTCCAATGTTACATTGTGCCTCAACATAGTGAGCAGATTCAGGTGCTTTACCTTTGTCTGTATCATCAGTTTTACCTTTCTGTTGGTTTCTTTTCTGCTCAATTTTGTCCCATGGTAGCTTGCATGTGGATGCATCATGTGATCCATTTCTTTTGCAGCGTATATAGTGTAAATATTCCTTTTCTCCTTGAGAATGTCTGCCCCCCCTGCCTCTGAAATATCTTCCTCTTCCTCTTCGTCCACCTCTTCCTCTTGTAGAATCTTGAGCAGGATGTTTTTCTTATGAGCAAGGCACACAGTCTCTTCAGAAGACTTAGGGGTTGTCTTCTTTCTAAAAGCTTTTTCTCTTTCAGCAAACTTTTTCACAAGAGAGTCAAAGGTCATATCTTTGAGATTTCCATTTGCTTGCAAAGACTCAAGATAATTTGAGTAAGTAGGATAAAGTGCCTTGATAAAAGAAATAAGAGGGATATCCAGCTCAACCTTAGTGGATTTGATATCATGCATTATAGACTTTATTTCAGATGCAAGAGCAAGAGGATCATTATTTTGCAGTTCAAGAGTGAAGAGTTTAATCATGAGTTGGACAACTTCAAGTGCAGAATGTGAGTCATAGAGTTATTTCAGCTTTTGTAAAGCTTCAAAGGCAGTTGAATATGATGAAATATGGCGACTCACCTCTTTATTTACAGATACTTTGATTAATGCATAAGCTTTTTTGTTCTTGTTTTCCCAAATGACGAGCTCTTTGTCTGAGGTAGGCTGTATTGGGTCACTGTCTCCTTCTCCAACACACACTCCTTTCCACAACTCATTGAAGATGAGGGTGTGTTGTATCATTCGGGACCAATCAGGATAGTTCTCCTTGCCAGTGAGAAATATTCCTACCATAGAGATGATTGAATGCATTCTGGAAAAAAAAACAAAAACAAAAACAAAACAAAAAACAAAAACTTCTGCTGATAGAAAAAATACTTCTACTGATATACAGTGAAATTGTACTCAAAAGGGCAAAAAAAAATCAAATACTTTATGCACTATGTTTTCTTCAAATCCCTCCAATGTTTATAAAAAACATCCTCATATAATATATCCAACATATAACTGGACCATTAACTCAATAGGAGCAGCGTATTCAATAAAGCAGTGTTAATATTCCACAGCACACAACATTTCACTTTCATATACCATATATACCAATCTACGCATTCAATAAAGCAGTGTTAATATTCCACAGCGCACAGCATTTCTCGTTCATATACCATATATACCATATACCATTTTATATACCATATACCATATATACGTTATGGGACAGTGTTATTACCATATACCAAAAGTCAGTTCAATACCAAAACTTGGACGAGCGCATACCATTAGACAGCGTTACCAAATGCATTCAAACTTCCCACTCAAACGCTATGTCAAACGTTGTGTCAAATACTACTACAAATGTTGTGTCAAATACCATTACAACGTAGTTCAATACAATTCAATAAAATGGCAGTTTAATACCATATATATGCTGGACCAAACATATATGCTGGACCAAATAGCGTTAATATTCCACTGCATTAATACTCAAACAGCGTTCAAGCCACAGCATTAATACACATTCAAACAAACTGTTTTACGCATCTGTCTCCCACATATATATAGATTTGGACGGGCACTGAAACAGAGTTTGTCGCAGACGCTTGAAGCACTCTTTGCACAACAGAAGGGCGTAGTGCCATACAAGGACGATGAGATCACGATTGTAATGAATTCTTGAACAAGAAAACTCAATTCCAGATTAAGAGAGCTGTGGAATCCATGGTATTTCAGTGAGTAAACCCACAGCGTTAATACGCATTCAACGTTCAATAAACCATTCAATACCACTCGACAACGTTAAAACTCAAACGCATAGGCATATACCAAAGTCGTTTTAACGCAGATACAAATTCAGTTCAAACTCAAATGCATGGGCATATACCATTCAACGTTAAAACAATACAAACTCAAACGCATGGGCATATACCATTCAACGTTAAAGCAATACAGGTATCTCTGCGTGGCTCAACAGATTCAACAGCGTTCAAATGATTCAGCCACAATCAATGCAATATGCCACAATTCAATAAACCAAACGTTGATACTACTGGACAACATTACGCATACCATTCAATATCGAACCATAACGCATTCAAACCTCGAACATAACGCATTCAACAGGAGCCGGACCTTCATCGATGGTGGCGTGTCAGCCTCAGCGCTAAAACAGGAGAAGACAGTGCTATAAAAAATTGACAGTATGGACAGATGTGCAGTGCTGGCAGAGGCAGGTTATTTCAGGACATAAGGGAATAAGGCAGAGGCAGAGGCGAGGACAGAGGAGTTACATGAGCATAATAGCTAAAACAAGGGGCTGGCTCTAATACCATGTCAGGCCAAGCAGTAACTCCACAAAACAAACAACTGATTCGTGTCTTATTCCATAGGTAGGTCATTGTTATATACAATAGGGAGTGATTGTTCAGTTCATCTCCCGATGACTGTTCACATTCCTAATTTATTTATTTACATAAAATTCCCCCAATCATGAAGATTAGGTGTCAATAAGTTAGGAGAAGGTGTAGATGGTTGAATTTGCTCAAAGGAGGCTAAAACAATGGTTGCACAAAAAGGTAGGGTTATGTGGGAAAAATGACAAACGTGAGGCAAGAAACCAAGTTAGGGGATGGAAAAGATGGTTCTGATGAAGTTTGGGTGGATGAAGAAGTGGTAGAGGTGCTCTACAATGTATATTTCCAACTGAACCAATAAAGACTTGCAAGTAATCAAAGACCTAGTTATACCAACCTAATCTAATCTGGCTAACAGTAAAGTGAATGAACAGAAGCTTTATTTGCAAGGAAACCATGTATATTAACTATGCAACGAAACATTTCAAAGATCTAAACATGTAACCAACTTCTGCAAATGAAAACCGTACACTAGTGATTGCATGGAAAAGCAAAAATAGTATTTTTGTTTGGGACAGCAAGGTTACTTTCATCCCAGCCCCTAATCCTATGAGGGAAAGGTGAAACCAAAGGTGCTCGTTGGCCTTTTTCTGGAGCTTTTTTACTGTTGATATCCTACCAACTTAATCTAAACATCAGAAGCCTTTCTAACCATCAACAATGACCTAGTTAATCACCACAATTTAATCTGCCTAACAGAAATAATTTTGCAAATGCATAATGGAGAAACAACGATGCATAAAGGAAAAATAACAATACATAAAGGAGGCCTTGGCTCTTAGGTTGGGCCCAACCCTAAGAGCTACGGATCCTATAAAGAACTCAGAGCTTATGCAAAATAGGGCTACTTGTCATTATCAAAAAATAGCCATCAACCGAAAGTTATGCCACAATGGCTACAAGAAAACGAGTTGAAAGTGACAGCACTATAGTGCAAAAAAATGCAATAGTTTCAAAAGTAAACTACGAAGGCTGAGGCCTTCTTATTTATACATCACGAGGGGCCTAGCAAGCCTCCTAAATTTAAGGGACTCAGCTGTCCCAACTACTAGTAGACAGTCCCTTTTCCCAAATCTGCTTGGCTGCCTTTAGGATCTGTTTTGGTGGCCTGTGAGCTCGGAGTTGAGGGTGGAGATCCTAAGGAAGGGCTATTTAATGTCAGAGACAACCCCCCTACGAATCCTCACCTCAAGCTTGGTTGTCACCTAGCCCATGATTGCTCGGTTTTGCTTCAACATTTGTCCAAAAAACCTGAAATAACCACGTATTAGCCTTCTAGGTAGAGTGACCACCCTTATTCGTTCAAATGACATAAACATACTAAAAAAATGCATAATATATGAAAAATGGAGGATTGAACAAGGATTGAACAAGGACAATTAGGCAAAATGAGCCCAATAAGTTACCCAATTCGGGGCTCATCAATTTGAGAAACACATACTTCTCTATTATCATGTCATTTTGGTGTAAGTAAAATAGTTGCACAACTGCAAAGGTTTTGTTATTGGCCAAGAATGCATGAAACAGTTTCTAGATATATTAAAGGGTGTACCATGTGTGCTAAAATCAAGCCCAGCAATAGAAAACTAGGCTTGTACACTCCACTTCCAGTTCCTTCTCATCCTTGGGGAAGTGTTTCCATGGACTTTGTTGGGGGGGTGCCAAAATCTAGAAAAGGTCGTGACTATTTATATGTTATTGTGGATAGGTTCAGCAAAATGTGTATTTTAATACCTTGTAATAAGCAGATTACAGTTGAACAAACAACAAAGTTGTTCTTTCAGCATGTATGGCTTCATTTTAGGTTACCCACTTCTATTGTATCTTCTCGAGATTCCCTATTTGCTTGGAAGTTTTGGTCAAGTCTACGGGAGTTAATGGACACCAGATTGAAGAAAAGCACAAAATTTCATCCATAAATAGATGGCCAAACAGAGGTAGTCAATAGGACAGTGATCCAGTTGCTCAGGGGCTATTGCAACAAGCATCCCAAGCTTTGGGATGAACATTTGTGTTATGTGCAACATGCTTACAATCGTGCTAAACACTCTTCTACACAAAGGTCTCCTTTTGAGACTTGTTTTGGTTTTACACCAAGGTTTTCCTTGGATTTTGTCTTTAGTAAAGACATAGAAGTTGATGGACACAGTGATGTGGAAAAAGCAACCAAGTTCATTGAACAGATCCAAGAAATTCACCAGGCAGTACAGGAACAGCTAGAAAGAAGCTAGTCCAAGTACAATTCAAGGCATGATAAGCATTGAATTGAGCATAGCTTCCAAGTTGGTGATCAAGTCTGGTTGTACATCAGCAAACACAGAATGCAAGGTGAAGGTAAGAAGTTGAAGCTAATAAGGTATGGGCCTTTCAAGATACTTGAGAAAATTGATGAGAAAGCTTTTCGCCTTGATTTGCCAACCTATATGCATATATATTCATTCATTAAGGCAGGGAACTTGAGACTATATGAACCTTCATTGATTGAATATCCTGAAGAGCAAAGTTTGTTGCCTTCTATTGATGATCTATTACTTGAATATCTCAATGAGTTGCAGGAAGATACAGTTCTGGATAGGAAGGTGAGAACTACGCGCAGAGGGGATGTTGATTACCTCAAAATTGGACTCAAGGTTCAAAACGAAGTAGTGCAAGATGGATAGAGATTAGACAAGTGAGGAAGTTGTGTCCTCACTTGATTGATGCTTAAAAACCAAATTTTGGTGGTCCAAAAGCTTTTTCAATGGGAAGGCGTGATCCAAATGGATCCTAGAAAACCCTCTAAGTCTTCTAAAGATCAAAACTATCGCATGAGAATAACTTTTAGAAAAGTTGGATAACACTATCGAGAGGCAAAAACATAAAGAAAATAGCGAAATGAAGCCTATCGGAGGTCAACAAAGCAATGCACAAGAGCCATCGAATCTGGCCGATCAACTGTCTATATCCGATCGGCAAATCACAATCGACGATGGCAAGCGGAGGCTATCAGCGGAGACCACATGGAATATGCGATAGCGATCAGCAGGGACAACGAGGACCGTCGATCAAGTGCGCAAATCAATGGCCCAAGTTGAATCGAAATATCAGGTCAGCAAACCACAGAGGAGCGCTTACAAATGGCCTGGGTGTATGTGCGATATGCAATTGCGATCAATCGCATCGCAACATCGCATTGGAGCATTATAATGGAGCAGGGCCGATATAGACCTAACTCGCGATAGCCGAACCCGATGGAGAAATAGGTGACATTTCATATATTTTGAGATCCGGAAAACGTCATTTTCCTTTGTATTTGCGTTTTTCGTTAACTAAACAAAATACGAAGGAAATGTGCTGATGCAATGAAACCAGACCCGAAAGAGTTTATGAATGCAAATATATAATATTTCAAGTCCGTTTAAAGCCATTTTACGGGGTTTTTCAATGTTTTCATGTATTTTTAAAATACAAAGGGAAATCACGAAACAAGCGGGATTTCAGGCAGGCCGTAGGTAGTAAGTGGTTTTGGCCAGGTTCCGCCCGAGCCCATACACTAGCTGCCACGTGTCCAGGCCCTAAAGAGAGAAAACCACCCTTTACGGGCGATTAACCCCCGTACGAATGAGCCACCCGAAATGAACCTCAGTCATTGGATCAAGATCTCTCAGATCAATGGTGGAGATGCAATAAGCGATATAAAGCGATAGGAGTTATAAGGCAGAATCTATAATAATTCAAATTCGATAAGCGATAGTTTGGCGAATTTTCACAGTTTTTAGTGTGTTTCTCTATGTAAATAGAGAACGTTGTTTCTGGGAATTTCAAAGGCCCGATGACCCATTCCATTACAGAACAGGTGGTCGCCATCCGTGAAGGCATTTAGTAATGATTGCTAATGCTCAGAAGGGGATCTGAGCGAACAGAGGCTCGGAAGCCAGAGAGACGAGAAGGAGAAATGAACAGACAATGTATTTAAAGCCACAGACTTCCAGAAACATAGATAAGCAGTTCTAAGACAGAGAGTCAGTGAGGAGAGTCTATGTACTCAGAAAGACTTGGGGGATCCAAGTGAAGCCTTATTGTTTTGTATCTATTGTGTGAGACTCAATTTGAGCTCACTTTTGTAAAAACTCTGCTTCTGAAGACATAATATAGAAGTCACCACTGAAGGTAGGACCAGGAGATGTAGCCCAGGAGTGTTGGGTGAACTCCTTATTAAACTTGTTGTGTTTATGTGTGTTTGTCTATTATGTTCTTTAACTGCTTCATTATCTATGTATTTCGCAATCTTATCGATCCATCGCACAAAGTAACATAGGTAAATCCATGCACATGAGTCTGTAATACCTTAATAATTTTCTAAGATCTCATTATATCAGGCCAATACCCCTTTTCTTTCTAATGAAGATGAATTTATAAGTTGCTTTATTGCTTTCCAAATTCCCTTTGAGACTCTTCAAAGGACAAAACATTTTCCCCTTTACATTCCATTTACCTAAAATGGTAATTGTTTGCCTTCCTCTTTACAAGTGTAATTAATTTCATCTCTAAGTAACATATTCTTCAACTCCACAAGTGTGATCACTCCTTATGTTTGTCAGTGTGGCCACCTTCATCTTTGTGAGCATGATCACCCTTCATCTCCATGGGGGAAATGACCTTTCTCTCAATAAGCACAATGACCCTTCACCTTCAAAAGAACACTTAACATTTATCTTCATGAATGCAATTTCCTTTGTCTCCACAAGTGTGATTTATCTCCATTTGTTTGTGTGGTTGTGAGTTCATTCCCTCTAAAGGTTGTCATTATTCATTGCCTTTAAAAGTTGAAATATAGTTGTTAAATGCACTTTAATTTCTCTTTCTAAACAAGAAGTAATCACCAATTTAATAATCACACCCACTTGCCTTTCCATCCCATTTTTGGAACCCCTTTGGATCAGCAATCCAACTATGGACTTAAAATAAATTGCATGCAAGCAAACTTGTAGAATGAGATCTCAATTCCATTGCTAAGAAGTTGGAAACACAGAATGCCACAACAACAAAAGTATAAGAAACCATTCATAAAGCTACCAATGAAAAACCACCAACAAAAACCCATAGCACTCCACATCTAAACTTAGTTGAAAATGCAACCAAAAAACATAGCAATAAAACCATCCATTTATGCAATCCAACAACACATTTGGCCAAAAGCTACATTGCATTTTCATGTCGCCTATATAATCTCCAAGAACACAGTTACAAATGCAATTCTCTAATGACAAAAACAAAATAACATGCACACATGCCTCTTTCCAAAAAAACATAACATAAAACAAAGCACATAAAACACAAACATAACATAGTTCCATTCCAATGACTCTCCCATTATGTACTATAAAAAATGCACATAAACTTGTCCATGTAAAAGTCAAAAATATAACTTTAACAAGGCAACTTCCAAAAAAGCAAACAAAAATTGTATTACCTACTACCACCATAAACTCACATTAAAACATTAACCACTAAAATCCACAAAAACAAACAACAATTAAGTCCCAAGCTTTTTCATTATTTTGGTGGTGCGCCCTCCTAGTCTTCTTCACAATAGTTTGTCCCAGTAAATTTAAATGTGATTTAAAAAGCACAATATTTTCAAAAAAAATATTTTTAAGCATCACTAACTTTATTGTTGCTTCCTCTTATTAAAAGGAAACAAAAAAACCATTTATTTAAAAGAAAAGTTGTCAAAGCTTAAAGTCTATTGGGAGGTAAAAGAACAGTTTCCATAGCTTAAAGTCCACTTGGAGGTAGGAGTAACCACTGAAATAGACATTTTGAATGAAATTTGGTTTACATCAAAATTTAGTCTCAAATCTTATGAGAAAAATGAGAATGAAATCCACTTTAGAGAGATTAAGGTGCCCCCTTCCCTATCACTAACTAGTCTTCTCCACAATAGTTTGTCTCGTCAAATTTAAATGCAATTTAACAATCACAATATTTCAACAAAGTAAATTTAAGCATCACTAACTTTATTGTGGCTTCATGTTAAAAAGGAAATAAATAAATAAAAATCATTTATTAAGAACAAGTGCCAAAACCCTAAAGCCTACTTGGAGGTAGGGCTAACAACTGAAATAAGCAACAGTTTGAGTGGGTTTAGTCTCCATCAGATTTTAGTTCTCAAATCTTATGGGAAGGGTTGAGAATGAAAATCATTTTAGAGATATTAAAGGGAATCTTATCAGAAGGGTTGAGAATGAAAATCATTTTAGAGAAATTAAAGGGTATCCAAACTAAGGTGGTGATAACATCTAGCTATGAATAAATCATTCTTCTATCCAGTAAACAAAACTAACCTTATCTTAAACTTAGTTGTTATTTTAAAAAAAATTGAGAATGAAAATCATTTTAGAGTAATTAAAAGGTGTCCAAACTAAAGTGGTGATAACATCTCACTATGAATAAATTAATTTTCCATCCAATAAACAAAACTAACCTTATCTTAAACTTTAATTATTATTTTTTTTTAAATGGGCACAGGGTTGTTTGATTATTGCGCTGGCCCAGTATGATTGAGTGGGCCTAATGGTTAAGAGCATGTGTTTCCTCCTAAGAGGTCACAGGTTCAAAACGAGAGGGGGTAGAGTATGTATGCCTTCGTAGACTTAGCAGTCAAATTGTTGTGCGAAGGTGGGTCCCTTGTCCCACAAACAAGGGGGTCTCATACACCAATTTGGTGTCTGGCTTGGCTGTGACCTTAAAAATGG
>APFE031655127.1:112007-123660 GCA_000404065.3 Pinus taeda
TATTATTATTATTAAAAAAAAAAAAAACTATACAAAACATTTAAATAATGTCGGCTCATAATAAATATTGCACATGAAGAAATTGGATGTTCGGTCTTAATCCATATTTAAAATTGATTTCCTTCCTATGCTAGGCCACCAAAACATAGAAATTTCGGATTATTGCTTCTCTGAGTTTTGTCTTCAACCTGGGCCAGCAAAACATAGAAATTTCGTGTTATTGCTTCGCTGAGTTTTGTCTTGAACCTTTATTTTGGCTGTCTGTAATATTGCGTTGCGTTGCGACAGTTCTTTGAGACCATTTGGGCGATAAAAAGAGAAGAATGGACAGTACATATTTTAGAGCAAGAATCCCACTTACTGAACCACTTACTGAACCTAAAGCAGCAGAAAGTGAGAGGCAGTTGCAGAGCTCTGTGCTGGCCAAGCGACCTCGCTATGAATTTGAATATGATAATCACCTTTTAATTAGGAGGTATGGTCAACATGATCAAAATGATGCTCGCCTTTTAATTAAGAGGTATGGTCAACATGATCAAAATGATGATTACCTTTTAATTAAGAGGAATGGTCGTCAAGATCATGGGTTGTCTAGTACGCCCGGCTATGTTAAGGGTAGCTGCGAAGACAACTCGGACCTCCGAGTTGGAGAGAGAGGCACCACAAACCCAGATGGGGTTCAATCATTGGGAGAAACCAGAGAACAATATGCTCCTCTTAATCGTATTGAGTTGCCAATTCGTGGTTCAGGTAATGTTGACGTAGCAGCAGATGCAGCTAGCACACTGTTTGTTGATGGCATTCCAAGTGATTGCAGTCGCAGAGAAGCAGCTCACATATTTCGCCATTTCCGGGGTTACAAAGAAATGAGGCTTGTCAGTAAGTCCAAGGAAGCTGCAAATCAAGGTGAAGGAGAAGCCAGTGTTAATGCTATTCCGTGTTTTGTGGATTTTGAAAACCCTAAATGTGCTGCAGCCGCTATGGAAGCGTTACAAGGGTACAGGTTTGATAATGATGATAGAGATTCCCCTTCCCTAAAGTTGAGGTATGCATATCCTCAGAGAAATAGAAGTAGGAATGGCAGTAACGATCGATTTGCACGCAGAAGCAATCGAGGTCGAGGTCGTGGTGAAGAAGGCGAATATCGAACTCAATAATTTTGCTTGTCTGTTCAGACATTTCTTTCTGCTCGTTGTCAATGGTCTTTTAAGATTCGTTTTAGAAAATCAATACCTCTTTTGTATGGGGTTCATTTCCTTTCTTTTTTAATCGTCCATAACAGTTAAGTGACAATTATACCATGAAAGCCAACTGGGTTTTAGCTTTCCTAATACATATCTGTCTTAGAAAATGAAAGGTAAGTTGACAGAAGATATTGTGTGTTGGTAGGGATTTAATTTTAACATAAAATGTTAGAATATCTTTAGCAAGTGTGATGGATCAAATGATTGGAATATCTTTAGTAAGTGTTATGGATGGATCAAATGATTAGAATATTTTTAGCAAGTGTTATAATGGATTAAATGTTGAAATTTATTTTTATAGTAGTTTTTTTTTAGTGTTTTTAGTTAAATTGATTAATTAAAAAAATTATATAAAAATTATTTATGGTTTGTTGAGCATGTGGTATTAGTAAGTTATTTTTATAGTAGTTTTTTTCAGTGTTTTTAATTAAATTGATTAACTAAAAAAAACTTTCATATGAAAATGATTTATAGTTTTTTGAGCATGTGGTATTAGTAAGTTATGGTAAGTTATCTATAACACCCCTCCCTTATGTGCTAAATTATTGTAAATTTAAGCTGAGGAAAGCTAGGTGTGATATCCTCCCTTGTGGGTTAAACTATTCTAAACGTAAGGTGAAGAAAGCTAGGTGTGATATGTAATATGAAAAGCAAATGCTTTATAAATCACTTGGAGGGTGGAGCACCAAGAGAGAGGAGATTCTTACCAAATCCTATTGAGGAATGGGATAGAGATGAATCTTTCATGATAAAGCTTCTAGATGCGATTCTAGATAAGCTTGGATGGATGGGAGATAAAGTTTCATTGGACATAAAAGCTTTGTGGGAGATAAAGGCAATATTTTATGAGGAAAAGCCTTGTGGGAGATAAAGATGAGATTTTCCGAAAAAGGCCTAGGCAAATGGAAAAATACATAAAAGCGGGATGCCATTAATGGAAACTAAATCATGAAAGAGGGTATTAAATACCCAGTGCATTGATCAATTGAGGACAATTGATCCTTGGCAAGAACCTTGGCTCAGGGGGAACCAGAGGTGATTCATGGTTGAGTGGTGGTGCTCCTCCCTCCAAGTGATGTTTTAGTTGGCTTCCTATGTGGGGAATGTTTTATATGTTGGTATTTCTTTGAACTGGTTAAATCATGTTTTATATGTTGGTATTTCCTTGTTAGTGAGATCAACCACTTGAGTAGAAGTAACCTTAATCAGTTCCTTGGGAATTGATGGTGGCCTAGTGGAAAGTGGGCAAGTATTATGGATGGTGGGTTCATTATGATAATGAGGGCTTACTAAGTTAATTGAAGCAATGGTTGGACTGCAGGTCAAAGTGGAAATTTGGCTAACATTGATAAATTCAAAAAATGAAGGGAAAGGACTTACTGATAACCCAATATCCTCCAGATCATTACGAAAGGACATCATCAATTTCTCGAGCTTCTTTAGGACTGGATTGATCTTTTCCTCTACCATTTTCTTTCAGGAGTTGGAAGGGGTTTCGCTAGGAAGTGTCTTAGGAAACATCCCTTTGAAATTATGAATATGTCGTCTTGTCATTCGAAATTTCTCCAATAACTCCAAGACAAGATGTGACTTTAGTATGGAATGCCTCCTCTGAGAAAACGAAGGGTTGAGCATGCAACTAGAAAGTGTATGGGTTGACGTACTTAAGATGAATCTAGGTGCTTCCATGTCTTGCACCGAACCATATTTCCTACGAATATTCATCTAGGAGCAACAGTGGGATTTTGGGCCTATCTTTGGTGACAGCATATTGTCATACCATCGAGCGAAAGAAGCCTCATTAATCCCCTTACTGCTAGAGTCCCATAAAATATACCTTGGTAAGTATCTTAGTTTAAGGGGTTGATCCTCGACAATTGGTGCTATCTCTCTACCTTCTGGTAGGCTCACTTCATCATAGCTAAGGAAACAACAATATATCCATATATAAAATATGTTTCCCTCATGTACACATCTTCACAAGCTTCAAAGAGAAAATTCAACAGATAACTACACCAATTTAACTCTGTGCTTTTCTCATGAGCTTCCACTACTGAAATGGTTTCTATGGTGTGCTCGCCCCTTGAGTAATCGTGCATTAATTTTCTAGCAGTTGTATAGCAGGTGAATTTGATGGAAGGCTTGTCAATTTGTCACTCGTCTTCTTTCCTCGCTTCAAAATATTCTAGAACGCGGATGACATTGTGATTCCTACAGCAAATAGTCATGTTCATCATTGAATGTCATTGGCGTCTATGGGGTATCCCTTTTCAATCCAGAGAGAACCCCCATGTGTTTGGTTTATGAGGAATTCGATATATTGCATTGTTGCTCCCGAAGTGTCAAACGCTGGTAAACTTCGCAAATTTAGTAGTGTCAACCTATGGAGGCCTCTAAAATCCTCTTTGGTTCTAGATGACTGGCTTCCATGGCTATGACATCTGTAAAAACTTCATGCTTGAGAGCGAGGAAATGGATAGAGTCTGAGAGGTCATTATCCACAAGTGAAGCATTGTTATATTTTCCATAAAGACTCATTTTTAGTGACTCTAGAGTTGGATTCAGGTGTGGGAATAGATATTATGGAAACCTTAGTCATGTTTGCAATTCAGTTATTATACACAACAAACACAGGGGGTTTCAATTTTGGGCTGAGGACCGGAGAAATTCGACACAAAATCTAAACTGGGAAATTCGACCACCTAGGCTTTACTACTGAATAACTTATTGTTGTCATGCAAGCTAAATAGAAATACTTGACATGAAGTTTTTTATTAGACCATTTAATTAATTAATAAGGAAAAATTCTATACTTTATTCAAATCTGGAAACAATGGTGACTGTCACTTGAGCCTGACCCAGATGATGCGAAAAATGAAGAGGGTGGGAATGATTCTTAATTATGATTAAATAATGGCAAGTTTCTATAAGTTGATGACCATATCATGTCAGGGATATTACGGGAGATATTTATCCCAAATTCAAAATGGCGTGGGGAATTATTACTAATTATTGTGGATAATATGACTATCACATGTGACTTCCCAACCACAAGCAATTGTAGAGGGAGGCATTCGAATGGCGAAACTAAAATAGTTGATAGCTTTATTGGTTTCTGATGCGGCTAAAATAGTGGTCATAAATTTATTCATAACTAATGCGACTAAAATAACTAACAAAAATGAAGAGACCGACACAACTAAAATAACTAAATGACTCTATGTAGACCTAATTATGATCCCCCTTTCAGAGATAAAATTAGTTTGATGTGGAATCAATTGTGCCATGGAAGGGATTTAGGTGTGTGCCATTTACCCAGCCAAGAAATAGGACTCCATCCGGTTGTGTCATTTTTATAACTCCCGGTTATTTTATTTACGCAATAATGAATGGTCCTAGTCAATGCATTCTCAACATTCCATAATGTTTTATGAATTTATTGTCATATAAGAGAACCTAGCCCCCCACTACAAAGGATTTTTGCTTTATGCCACTCCTTCTCAACAGTTTGGTGGAAATCTGCCAAGAATATGGCTTCGTGCAACTCCCAGAGCTCATCCAACCATTTTGTAATTGATTCATCTTCTGACATGTGAGTGTCCCATCCAATGAAAAGGTTGGGGATGATGAACTCAGCGAGTACTACGACTTCTCATCCCAAAACAAGTTTGAAGAGTGTATACTTGTGCAGGGGCTTGATGGTTGTACGATAGGCCCACATTGTGGTTGGCACCTGCTCATCCTAGTTGTCTCGATTAGCAAATCATATCTTGGTGAGGCCTCTCTAGGATTTTGTTAAAATACTCCACAGTGCCATTTTCCTGGGGGTGGTATTGGCTGCTCTTATGGTGTTGGATCATAAAGTTTTGCGGAAACGAGGCAATAGTATCATTAATGAAGTGGGCCCCCTTGTCACTTATGAGGCTTCATGGGCACCCAAACCGAGTGAATATTTTCAAAGATGAACTTGGTGGAAGTCTCTATAGTGCAATCTTTAACTAGTGTAGGTTCATCCCAATTGGTAAGGTAATCTGTGGTAGTGATAATGTACCTGGCATGGGAGTGACGCACCAGTGGATTAATGGGTCCCACAAAGTCTACTGCCCATTTCTTGAATTCTTGAAGTGCTTGTACCAGTTGCAAGGGAATTTCATCCCTGTGCAATGGCTTTCCCACGCGTTAGCAAACATCACATTTATGTACATATTGTTTTGCATCTCGAAAAAGTGTGGGCCACTAGAGTCCTACCTACAAAACTTTTGTCGTGGTAGCCTTCCCATCCATATGTCCACCCGCAACTCCCAAATTCCATTCCCATTAGTACATCTTGTTTCTCATGGTCAAGAACACACCGTCATAATATTTGTTCAAGGCCCATCTTGTATAACTGTCATGCGATCAATTCAAGGTATTCTACAGCTCGAAATGGCATGTGGCTTCACTATGTTGCTATGTATTCCTTAGAGAACTTTCCTATGGTTAGGAATAATGTGATGTCCTCCAAATATTTTGGTATGGCCTCATCTCAGAATAGGTTAGAATCTAGAAATTGATTATCTACTGACCCCTAGATTCACTCGACTCTAGTTGGAAAAGATGATCAAGACCCACGTTCAACCTTATTGGCTTGGCGATTACTTCAAATGTGAACTCTTGGAACAAAAAAATCCATCTACAAATCCTTCCTTCGAGTACAAGCTTATTCACTAAGTACTTCAGGGCAGAGTGATCAGTAAAGAACTTGAATGGGCACCCCATAAGATAGTGTCGGAACTCAGTTGTGGTATAGTTCCTTTTTGTCATGGATAGTTTTCTGCTAATAAACTAGATTGAGTTATTGAGGTTACCATCTCTGGGGTGAGCCAAAATAGCTCCCAAAGCAATTCTCGATGCATCTATATGGAAATGGAATTGCTTGTTCCAATCTGGATACACCAGGATTGGTGCACTTTCCAGTTTTTCCTTTAATATATTTAAAGAAGCTTCACATTCTTCGGACCATGCAAACCTTTCATATTTATTCAACAGCTTTTCAAATGGTGTAGTGATCAAGGCATAGTTGCAGATGAACTTGTGGTAATATCTTGTGTGGCCGAGGGTGGATCTTAGTTGCTTAACACTTTTTGGTGGGGGCATATTTAGGATTACTACAACATTAGTAGGATCGACACATACTCCCTATTTGCAAACTATATTCCCCATAAGTATTCCCAAAGGGACAGCAAAAATGCACTTTTTCAAGTTTAATTTAGAGATTTTTAGCTGTCTACAGCAATCAAACATCACTCAGAGAAAAATGGAGTTTCTTTTTAATAAACTATAGATTGTCCAATCATCCATGTCAACCTCCAAAAACCTATGAATATAGACTTGACAAGCAATGATTATAATCCTTGAAAACATAGTTGGTGCATTCTTGAGTCCAAAGGGCATGACATAGTAGGCATAGAATACGAACTTGGTGGTAACCATAGAATTCATCTATGAAAGAGTAGGCTTCGTTACCTACTACATCGTCTAAGACTTCATCACTGAAGGGGGTAGGGAAAGGGTCATGAACATAGCCATTGTACAGGATCTTGTAATCCACACACACCTAGATTTATTCGGAGTCTTTTTTGTTTTGTATGACAATTGGACTGACCCACTCAACCTCGTCTACTAGAAAAATAAGCCCGGCTACCAACATTTTGTCAATTTCCCTTTTCACCCTCTATATGGTCGGTGTTTCGCTGGCCTCACATTTAGCTTAAGCATAATCTTCATCTCACCTAGATCACCCTTAATCCCTTTAAGCTCCATAATAGATGAAGGGAATAGGTCTTTGTATTCCCTTTGGAGATTGAAGACTTCTTTAGTAGTTTTCTCATCCCAATAGCCCCCGATCGAAGCTAATTTTGGCTTCTCCTCGGCACCGATATTGTGTTTCTGCAACTTTAGAGGTAGTAGTTGCAGACCAGTGTTTATAGGCCCATCTTTGATGCTCTAGTCCCCTTCAAATTCCTTAAATTTCAAGTTCCTTAATTCCTCTAGATCATCCCCATCAGGTTCCAGGTTTATCTTTTTGCAAGCCACAACCTCATGGAATTCAGATTCATATATGTGATCGAGGGCATTCTATTCCATGTAGCCCTCAGTAAGCTAACCTATTGAGGGCAAGAACATTTTGACGACTTGTAGAGCATCTGTTATCCTCTCGTTGTCATCAGTGAAGGAAAAATCACTGATAAACTAAGCTGACATATGATCCCATTCACCAGTCTATCTTCTTATTTCCTCCTTCACATACCAAGCCTGTGGAAATGTCCTTAGAGCGTGGATGAAACTATTCACCCACAAATTTTATAAAAGTCCTTCTCTGACTCATCTGGCTTTACGATCTTGCAGGTGTTGTTGAGGATCGGTATTCCCTCGATGCTTAGTGAAATTGCATGGGAAGTCCTATGAATACCCGAATCTAGCCACCAATGTTGTCTTAACCTCCTGCCACTCTCTAAGATGGTTGCGGTGAGAGCCCCACCACCTTGTCGGAGTTGCTTGGAGGGTGACATCCATTATGGGCACTTAATTTATTTCCGAGATAGTTGAATCAGCTTCATTAATAAAATCATAAACATAACCCATACCATTAAAAATAGAAAATTCTCATACATCAGTACCAACCCAATGGATACGGTGGATCGTGGCACAACACCTAGTGTTGATCTTATGTCTGCTCTGCTGCCATCTATCCCATGCAGCCTTGCATCCAACTTCATACCTCTTAAATCTTCTGCAGTTGATTGACTCTTTTATCGTAGTATTAATGTATTCTTCCCTTTTCCCGCCATCAGCCAATATAGCTGGTCCAGCAACTCAATTTCTTCTTTGTCATTCGTTGGCTCAGTGAACCTTGGCCCTTGATAGGAGTCCAGGGTTGGATTAGTCTAACTCCCTCCACTTCAGAGGTCATTGTTTCTCTCTTCATATCAATTACAACATAGTTTTCAAAGGCCCAGTCTATTCCTAACAATGTGGGATAGGGGACTTTATCTCCCATAATATTTATTACGTCTAATTAAACATAAGTCTTTACCCCTTCTATGTCAACTTCTACATCCTCCAGATGTCAAACTGGGAGGATACAATGTTGATTCTCCATGCGTAACTTAGGCCTTCCCAAGGCTTCGCAAGTTTTCCTCGGTAGGATATCCACATATGAACCGAAGTCTAGCATTGTATCCTTGATCTGAAATCCTGCATTCTGGGCATCAATTCAAAATAACCTTCTTGTCCTTTTCTTGTTCCTACTCACCCGTCTTGAGTGTCTTTTGGGTAAATTGGTGGAAATGAGTACTTCCCCGACCGCCCCATATTTGACAATAGTCTTAATATTTTTACACAATTGTCCAAGCATTTTCTCATCGTTCATAATTTATAGAAATAGCCTAAACCATTATACTAGAGGTTGGTAGTTAAGTTGCAATAGTTTCGGACTTATGGCCTTTGAAGGTTCTGGTTATTCTCCTTGGGGCTCAATAGTTGGATTCAATTTGTTAAAGATATTTGTGGCCTCTTTGTAGTACTGCTTCTATTGGCTAGAGTCATACGAGCACTTAGGTGAGGTCGGATTTATGATTCTTGGTTGTTCAATGGCTTTAAAGCTAGCTTTGGTCTTCTTCCCTCCCCAGGTGACTATATTAATGCTTGAAAGGGGGGTTGTCTTAGGCTCCCTTCATTTGGAATTAAATAAATGTTCTCCCCATTGGCAGTTGTACTCTTCCCATATGGAAATTAGCTTTGGAAATATTTTGTTGCATGCGTGTGGACCCTGCATTGAGAGCACCAAGGTCTTATGGGTAGCTAACAATCTCTTGCAACATGCCCTTCTTGATCACAATTGTAATGACGAATCAAAACTCTGCCTCCTATTCTTCCCCCCTTGTTCCTCCACCTACTCATCCTCAAGGAGCTTCCTTGATCCTATAAACAGAACGATCCAACCAATTAGCTAGGGCATCTAATGCTCTACACTGATCAGTGTGGTGAGTAGGTGAACCACAGAACTCACAGAAAACAATGTTTCGGATATTTGAATACTTTTGTAGAATTGGACAGAGGCGAGGGAGATGCCCATAGGTCTTGCATATTTCACAATATTCGTAGGAGTTACACTCTGCTAGTTAGGAAAGGTGTGGAACTATGTGCATCCTGAATATAAGCCTTGTTTTTAACCTGCACAACTCTAATGGCGGGTAAGTATGTGGAGGGCCCCACCATTTCAGAGGGAGTGCTTGGGCCTCTCAGTCTTTGGAACTCTGTTGCATGATGCCCCTCAATATGGTAGTTATTACACCATATGTGCAGTTGCGAAGATCTCACTGATTGCATGTCCCTTAGCTTCTCTGTTAGATCAATGATTTGATGTTGCAGTCCTATGAGAGTGAGGTTGTAAGAGACCATCCCTCTTCGATGTTCATGTGGATATCCTGCCATGGCCTCAATTTGGGTTTCTTGTTCTAGGGCATCTTACAGAGTATCAATCTTTTGTTGAGTCAGCAGCATGTGGGTAAGTGGAAATAGCACTTTGATGAACCATATCCGCTGATGATTGGGTCGATAAGGTAGTTTAGCTTGCCAATAGCATCCTTAAATATTTACATCATCTTCTAGTTGGTTTCTCCTTCCCTCTACTTAATTTCCCATAGTTCTAATAGCCCCTGTTGGTTAGTCTAAGGGATTTTAAATTCTTGAACGAACTCCTGCCAGACTTTATCTATCATAAGATTTTTCTATAATGTGAACCACTTGATGAACCATCTCATTTCCCTGTCTTGAAGAGTGGTCTGAAATTCAATAAGTTTTGAGGCATCTGGAGTTTGGCGAGCTCTCCAGATGGTCTTGCACAGGTACCAATGCTATTTGACATCTTCATTCCCTTTCCCAGAGAATTCAAGATATCGAGTAAAGGATCATGCCATGTTACTAGCCATACACAGTTGAACTGGTGGAATGAGTATGAATCCTCGAGAAACCAGTTGTGATGATACTTGGGGACCTAAACTGCAATTACTATTTCCACCACTAGAGGAACCAGCCTTGTAGGTAGTGTGTACACTATGGACCTTTATAACGTTAACCATCCTTGTAGGAAATCGTTGCAAAGATTGGTAGCTAATATGGAGGATGTGGAGGCCAAGTTAGGAAAGCAATTGGCTATGAAAGACGCCAATGGACATGTGGATATGAAAGCCTATTTCTGAAGAAAAAAATCTTTGAGGATGAAGTGTAAGATCTTAAGAGGGAAATTTTTTCAAATTCCAAGATCAATTCGAATTGTAGCTCAAATACTTTTCTAACTACAACTAAAGAAGGAAGTAAGAATACAATTTCAAAGGGCAGTTCCAGCAAGTCCCCCAAAGATGCAAAGGGGCCAAAAGCAGCTCCCTATGGTCCCAAGTGACTCTACTCTTTAGATAATCTCAATTTTTGTTAATATATTATAAAATTATAGAAATTTTAAACATATTTTATGAACATTTCATGTAGAAACTAGAACTTTTGGCTCAACAAATTGATAACTCACACAATATAGTAGTAGAAATAAAAAAAGTTTTACGATCAAAATATATTAAGCTTCTTAACTTTTCTCCATATATAAAGTTATTGTTAATTATAACTAATTATGACAATCTTTTATATTATTAAATATATACCACTTATAATTAAAATAAATAGATAAAATCTCTACATAAATCTTCAATAAATAAATAAATAAAATATTTATTTTTATTAAAATTACTCTAAAATGCCAAAACCCCAAATACAAAACTCTAAACTTAATATAAATTCACACCTCAACGTATTATACTAATGTCTTTTTAAAATAATCACATCTAACACTTTATACATAACTACCATAAAATGTGTATTATAGAAAATATCTCTCAATACAGTAATAATAAGAAGTTGTTCTTTGTTTCCTCAGTTATTTATATCCTTTCATAAACCACTTTTATATATGCACAAAATCTGCACCAAAAAATGAGAAAATATATCAAAGAAATTGTCTAGTGCAGAATTAGAACAGGACCACTGAGAGGAAAGGTAATTAACCAGCAATTTGAGACCAAGAAAGGTATCCGAGAGGAAAGGTAATTAACCAGCAATTTGAGACAAAGAAAGGTATCCCTCAAGAACGTGATGATACCCTCCCTGACTAAAGGAATAAATTAATCCTTACCTCATGAAATATATACTCTCTTCATAAACCATTTATAAATGCAAATGTGTGCTAAATCTTTTTTATTAAAAAAATACTTATTTAATTCATTATGAATAAATAAAACCATTATCAAAAGTTAAAAGGGGTTTCACCTTTTCATTACATAAAAAGTTGAATGGACTTTCCAATAACACCTGGATGTAAT